>ML685796.1:16385172-16422054 GCA_007922175.1 Pelusios castaneus
CACACACACACACACACACACACACACACACACAGAAGAAAGAGATACATGATTTGGTTTATTCATGATGAAGATAGGGAAAGTGTTTTGAAATCATAATTTTTTTTCTAGGTCAGCAAGCAATTTTTCTCCCTAGCATTAGTTGGGGGGGAGAGGAGGGGGAAATGGGCTTTATCACAATTACAGCCATTCTGTAGAAGTGAGTATTGGAAAATGTGTAATTGAGAACAGTATTAGCAATCAGTTAACTTGCTCTAAAATGAGTGCAAGTTCAATTTGAAGCTACTGCTGTAGTCAGTTCCTCTAGGTTATTATCCAAACTACTAATGTAGGTTCATCACTATTCTGAATTCTTTTATTGTGGTTTCTTTCCAAGTGGCTTTAATATATGGGTGTAATGGACATAGTATCCTCCCTTAAATCCCAGACTAGGAACATCTGGCTATGGACAATTGATCCCAGAATGTAAACTTTCACTCCATTTAACAGGATCTCAGACAGGGACGAGAATGAATCAAAGTGCTGATGGTCCTTAATAATACCAGTCTTATTCAAGATTATTTTAATTATTCCTAATGAGCACTTATAGGTGCTCACATTGAAATGATGTCTGAATTCTATGATATTCTTTCAGAATAAGAAAACGCATTTCTGCTAGAGTAGAATGTAGCTGGATGCTGCTACATTGTTGAATCCTGGATATCAGCATGAAGGAGACTCTCACATATATCAACAGTTGATCAAATCTTCTTCTAGGCTTATCAATTAAAGGTGTAAGTCAGTTTATTTATTAAAAAAGTCAACATCCCTCTTATCTTTCAGTTACTTTGATTTTTGTAGATAAAGGTATCACTTCTCTTGCAAGTAACTAAAAAGGAATAATTTATTTCATAATGTGGTTTCCATCAAAATGTGTTTCAAGTCTGAAATAAGGGTAACTGCTTATTATAGCATTCCATTTTCCAGTCCATCTGCTCCTGTAATGAGTTTGCCTTCATGTGTGTAGTTATTTTTTTAATGCACTTTAACAGTTAACCATCAAAAAACCCAGAAACCAATTCCCTTACTCCTAAATACCATGACACAATTAAATCACATACACCTTTTCTCTTGCCCATTATATCTATTTCATACTGAAGAATCACAAGAGCCCCTAACTGTACTTCTTTTAAAAGATTCTTCACTTTTATTGATGACAGAAGTTTTCATAGAATGACACAGATCAAAAGAACATAGTATCTTCAAGAACTTAATGCACTTTATTCTAGCAATAGTGAAGATGTGCACTTTTTCTCTGTAAATCTATTAACCATTGATACTATACTCATTACTGTGGTGTCTGAGCACATTATAGAATTATATAAATGAATATGGTATATAGCTTCATTCTGGCACCCACGCTATCTTACAGAAGAGTCCTGTAAACCGCTATCGGACTTATTCAGAGTAATTGGACTAAATTTAGGTGGGAGTGCTGGCTTCAGCACTGCATCTTTATTGAGTAGTCCCAGGAACAGCTATTCAGGAACAGGGCAGAACTATGGACTTCAGCTTAAACCAGATACAAACATGCTGAGAAAGAATTAATCCTTTAATAACAGGACTAAAATATAATATTGAGAAAGAGGAGCAGGAGAAAGTACTCAAGATGAGGGACAATCCAGTTTTAGTGGTCAAGAGAAATAACAGGTCTGATTGTAAGGAAACCCACTTCCTGCTACTTTAGAAGAGTGCCTCTGTAGCGCAAAAGACAGAGTGATGCCTCAACATTTTTGCATTATATGCACAAAATTGCTGTTTCTGATGCTGCCTCAGTTGCCTTTCTCCCAACACTTATTTGTGTTTTCCACTGTCATCTTGTTGTCTCTAATGTGGCACCAGTGCCATCATCTTAGAGAGGATGCAATGCACAGATCAAATTCAATATTGCCTACTTTAACACTGGGATCCATCCTGCAGTAGGGTAACATCAGCAGATAAAGCTCTAGTGGGAATAAACATATGGCTTGTAAAACATGGAGAGTTAAGAAGAGACCTACTAGGAAGAGACTCCCAGTAGCTCAGTACATGTCCTAGAGCAAGGTACCTCCTAAATATGAACTTGTGCCTCAGTCACCCCCTCTGTAAAATGGAGATAATAAAGCTTAACCCCCCCTCCCTTTGTAAATGTTTTAAGATCTATGGATGAAAAAGTATTATATACATGTAATGTAATGTGAATTTAATAATCTGATATTTTATTTCTAGCTGAAGTTTAGGTGTCAATCTGTGCAGGTACTTTTTGCCTAATGTCTGTTTGCTGCTACAGCTGATTACTGTAGAATTAGGCTGATAACCATGATGTTTGCCTACTTTACTTAACCACATCTTAGCTATCCCACAGTTCTTTTCTTCAATGCCATACTGATAAAAATGTTGGCAACCAATTTACTAATGTTCTCATTTGGAGAGGTGCGTGGGAAAGAAAGTTGGTGTCATAATTACAATAGTTAGTTGTCAGGCCACTGCCAATATGTTTAAGCCCACTCAGTCATTTTGGAAGAAGGAAACACTGATAGTCATCACTATCACAACAGCATCCACTGTATGTGTGGTTTCTACATAATTGGTTATATAAATTGAGGCCGGCAGCTCAATAAATGTGTGATTGATAACCAACTTAGTCTTACAACCTGATCAAAACTTGATGGTACCCGACTGCAAGTGATCTGTTCAAATCAGGTAGGGTCTGAATATAGCTTGATACTCTGAATTTGGGTCATATTGCATCGTCTCTTTTTAGCTCCTTGTGCAGAGGTGTGCCCCACTCCCGTAAGTCACCACCACCTTATTCTGTTGTGTATACTATGGGGTGAGCGTGCTAATGGATTACAGTGCTTTTCACTCTATAGTGCACTCTGCTCAGTGCGGCAGAAGTGGCCTGAAAGAGTGGTCACATCACCATGCCAACTGCATGAGCAGGAGGTCGTCAGAGATGAATTTGCAGACACAGAACATGAAAAGCAGGAAGCATCCACTGGTCTGAGTCCCAAGGACAAGGTAACAGTAGGTGAACTGACATAGGTTCAGAGAAACATGTTGGATTTGGGTCAAGTAAGGTCTGAAAATGACTCGACACTTGGGTTCAGGTCATTTTTGGCTCAGATATGATCTAGTCAGGTTTGGATCAAGCTTTAAAATTAGCCTGAGCAGACCTCAATACCAGCTTCTTTCTATTCCTTGGGTTAGGAATGAAAGATTGCATAATTCCATTAAACAAACAGACCAATTCTAGATTGTGACAATAAAATTTTGAAATGAAAATGCCTTTTTTACATTTCAATTATCCTCAAGTTCAAAAAATAACCAGTCCTTCACTGGAAATTTCAAATATGCAAAATCATTCCAAATTCCTGATATCTCAGACTTTCTCTCCAAATAAAAAAATCATTAGGAGAGGTACTCTAAGATTTGGTAATGTTTTGAGCCACTTTGCAAATGTCACAGGAAGGGCTGGTTATACATATATCTATTATATGACTATTTTTATTCAGCAAGGAATTTTTAAAGAAAATTTTGTTACAACTTGAAATAATCTGATTAAATTGAATGTTTCCTCTTTACTGAAAGTGCTGAATAGAACATAGCGGAAGAGTAGTTCATTTTAATGCAAACAATGTTTTGACAGTAATTAAGGTCTCCAATGTCCTGTTAAATCCTGAATATTTTTCATTGTTCTCTGTAATGCGGGTTTTGTTTCCAAAGTGATGCACCTGCGTTGCACACCTAAAAATTACATGCAATTTTGCAACTCACTAGGCATAGAATCACTCGTACATGTATTTTAAAATTCTCACTAAGGATACTTAAGAGGCTAATATTGTGTTCTCTGTACGCAGTCAGTTGGTGTTCAAAACAAACCCTGTTAAGTTTTTGGAGTAAATGATTGTGTTGTTGCTGTATTGTTATCTTTTTCTATATGTAATTACTGGTAGCTGAATGTATTCTGTTCCTTTATCTCCCCTCCCCCAACCCCCAGTTTCTAATTATTGTCTTTTTATTTCCCTCCCACCTCCTAGTGGGATTTTCCACTCACTGGCTAGATTTCAACAGAAATAATGAACTCCAGTAAAAAATCTGTTCCTCACTAGATACATGATTCCACATGCTGGAATTGTCCCCAGACAGAACCCTCCACACCAGGGCCATCCCTTGGAGGGAGCGGGGTCGAGGGCCAATTGGCCTAGGTGCCCCTCCACCCCATGCTGGAGGTGAGCGTGGCAGGTCGGCCCACTCCACCCCCCTGGAGCCGCACCCAGCTGGCCAGGGCTGGGGTGGGCCGGAATGCTGTGCTGAGGGTGTAGCAGAGGCCGGGAGGGTGGCCTCTCTGGCCCCGCCCAACCCCCACAGCGTTGAACAGCCCCCCTCTCCTCCCAGCACGGGGGGCCATGGCCATCTCCCACCATTCTGGCTTGGGAAGGAAGGGGCCAGGCAATGCCCTGAAAGTGGGGACTAATCTGGCCCTTGCAGAGCCAGCCTGGCACCCTCCTGCAGGCTGGCATCTGGGGGCCCCCCATCGCCCGCCTTTCACCACTGAGTATTCCTAAGAGCACTGGCCCTGAGGAGCCCATGCAGTGGTTAGTGTACAGTGGCTGCAGTTGTAATTGACCCCTTTGCAAAGAAGGCATGATGGGTAAGGCTTCCTACTTCACCTGTACAGCTTTCACCCAGATGTATGAGTCAGCCAGTCTAGTTCACAGTTATTAAAAAAAAAATTAAAAAAAAATAGAAAAGTGCATTTTTTTGAGAAAGCAAAACCTCCACATTCCTGAGTACCTGTGATTAATTAAAGTGGGTTAGGGTTGGGAAATAATCTAATTGGAGATAGGTTAGATGTATGTTTCAATGGCAATAAAAATAGACTTTTGCTTGCTACTTTTTGTTGTTGTTACAAAGGCCATCATTTGAAGGGCAGAGGGAAAAAGAACTGTTAGTGGCTATTTACATAGTGAAAATGAGAGCAGAAATAATATACAAGGGAATGTGCACCATACTGAGCACTTAAAATGTATTATTTGAAATCACAGCTCTATGTGGTTAGATCATCTAGGCAGTTGAAGAAATACTCTGTGCGTTTATCCATATTAGGAGAAATGCAAAAATAAGTAATGGCTCTGTTTATAGCTTCTTTTTCCTATGCTTATGATTCAACAGCCATAGTCACACTTAACTATTATTTCAAAGACCACCCCAACTGAAGCAACGATTTATAGAGACTCCAAAAAGTGATATCAGCATTCACATATTATAAATTACCATGTTAAAATTAAACATTGATAACTGCCTCTTTTGGAAACCTTATATAGATATTAAACTTGTTTTCAAAAGTTCCTGCAACTTTTTTTTTCTTATTTTATGATTTTGTGGAATGATGTATGAATGAGTCCAGGGAAAAACTGTAATTTTTCTCATAAACGGGGCTAGAGAAGGGTGGTAAGAATATGCCTTTTAAGGGAATCAAAGTGGCTTGAATGTTTATCTGAAAAATTCACATATACCATGTGCAGCTTTCTAGATTTGAATTACACTGTACTCATTCCACTATATCAGATAATAAGAACTAAAAACAGGCTTGCTTTGAGCTGTTCACACATCTAAGATGCCACTGTATTGTTCTTATAAGCCATGGTGATTGAAACAAATTAGACAGTTATAAATTGGCAGATATAGATTAATTATGATTGATTAATAAAAATAGATACAGCTTAGATGAGTGAGGCAATTATGCTGCAGCAGTAGGTGAAAGCATTGAGGATAAAGATTTTAATATTCATGTAAGTGTAAAACTAAGGTATCAAAGCAACTGTAAAATCTAGCTCATTAAAGTACCATTCCCCAACAATAGTGCAGTATTGCTATAGTAGCTCAAAGAGTGAGATATAGTAAATATTAAAATGCGGTCTATGGCTCTGCATCCCCGGCTGCTTTGTGAATGAAGCAGAACTCTTCTATCTGATAGGAGATCCTAGAGACATGGGGCCAAAATCATCTCTAGAAATAGCTGAGTTCAATACACAGTGGGGAGAGCAAAAATTGCTTTGTGCTACCTACATATCTAACGGAACATGCTGGTTCCTACAGAGATCACTCAGGCCCTCAGTACAGGTTGGAGTAGCATCAAGGTCTGCCCTAAATGGAAAACAGCTCCCTTGAGTTCCCCCTCCTCCTTTATTCTTGTACTGAGGGCTCTCACAAGGGTGGGGGTAGAACGAGATGCCAACTCTAAATCTTCTAAAGACACATCTTTTCTTAAGGAAATTTTGCAGAGCACCTTTTCTGTGATAAGTAGAAGTTTTAATGTTTTAATGTGATTGTATTAAAATTAAATTATTATTAAATTATTATTGTATTAAAATTGTGTAAACCCCCAGAATTTGCTAGGTAACAAATAATGTACATACCATGCTTAAATTTAACAAATTAAATTAATCACCATACTGAGATATTAGGGGAAATCCCAGTGGCAACACAACTAGAACAAGTTGGAAATTCTCTGATGGAACGGTTTTCTGTCGGAGAATACAGATTTGTCACAATCAATATGTTTCCAGGAAACAGTTTGATTTCAACCAAGGTTCAACAGGATCCTGGAAGGACACATTTCCAAAATGAAACAAAATCAAATCTCAAAGTTCCAAACTCATTTGTTAAATAGTTACCATACACTGCACAGCTCTAATCATAACATTTAAAAAATATATATCACTTTGGTATCATGGGATAAAGTGCAGCTAATTCATGTCACCATCATTCCCCATGTTTTTCTTCTAGAACATTTTATTCACTACACATTCATAATTATTTTGAGAAGGAACCATTTTTTTTCAAATGTTTATCACAGATGGGGAGGAGAATCAAAGTATAGCTGTAAGAACATATGGTTAGGTACTGATATTGTAAAATATCAAAGGGAGAAAGCAGTGCCTAATGTGTCATAAAACTAATAAAATGATAAGCAATGTGAAGTTTTAAGTGACTAAGTAGCAATAGTTCTAAACTCATATTAATGGGTGACACATTGCTTTCCTTTGGAAATACATTCCAGTGGAAGATAAAATCTAAAATAAAAGACCAACCCATACAAAAAGACAATTTAAACTGAGATTTAGAAGAGATGCTTCAGTGTAGGCACAGCCATCAGTGACACTGATGGCTTTCTGTCTATGAATGCTTGTCTTTTGCTGTTGACATATTTGCTGCTTCAATAACATGATTATTTATATAGGTGCTTTGTGTACCTGGTACCGACTTGCCTGTACATCATTCTGAAGTTGTATTGCTTTAAACTTTGCAGATCTGTTAACAGGTAATGCCATCACTTTGTAAACCATCTCTCTGTCAGATTTTTCTGTTCTAAGAAGGTTTTTTTTTATTGTATTTGGCCCTCCAGCCATTTCTGTCTATTCATCCCTCTGTCCAAACACACAAAGGACCTCTGAGTCTGGCTGTTGCCTTTACTGTCTAGAACAGGTGTAAAGGATAGTGAATCTAACTCTAGAAGCAGCATTGATGAACAATTTTCATTCTAAGCAGAAAGTATTTTCCAATTGGTGAATGTCAGTTGTAAGGCATCAGAAGTATATCAAAATTTGAACACTCTAGAGACAAATGTGAGTTGCAAAAGTTCTCTCCAAAGCAAAACCAAGCCTTTGTGATTTAAAAATCATCTGAGAAGTTGATATTTTTACCCTACTTATTAGTAATGTTTAAACTTTTTTTTTTCAAAAATAAATGTTCTTTTGTTGTTTGTTTCAGTAGTAAGCGGTTCCATTTCATTTCTTCGTATTATATATTTTCATCTAATACATTTATTGGCACATAAAGATTTTAAGTATTTTGAAAGGTAGATACTTTATAACTTGGAAGACATTTTTATATTCTCTGTATGATGGGCAAAACATGCTGTTTTGGGAGTTTCAGAGAGTGTAAATCAGGGCAACAATAAATAATCTGCATCTAAATCAATTTATGGTCAATATCCTTTCTGAGAAATTCCAGATTCATGAACTTTAAATACATGCTATCATGTTGAGACTTGCCATTATCACAGATTCAGAAGGAAATAAAGCAGAGGACGATAAAACTTTTTTTTTTCCCTTCACTTTCTCTTGGGTATTCTAGGAGAATGATTAGGTATTTTGGTTTGTGAATGAACTCTTTCATGTAGTACTAGTAGTGTGTTTAAAAACAGGATATGATTTGGATAATTTAACAGTTGCCAAAGAAGATAATTAAAAATATGTATGGCTGGAGACAGTTCTAATTCAAGTTTCTAAATGTATTTATCCTTGTTCTTAGATTCCATAGAGGACATCTATTTGAGCACCTCCCCCCCCCTCCAAGGGATTTAAAGAAAATCTGCATTAGTTTGAAATGGTGTGAAATATGGGAAGGAGATGCATTATTGCAGTGGGAAAAGTTAAAAAATCCTAAATCCTAAAAATCCTAAATTAGTAGATGTTTGTGATATTTAAGCTCATTCACCGTGGTTTCACAGTCATAACATGGATCATTTTGTTACAGTGTCATTCATTCATTACCTTGTCTTTTGTAGTCCAAGGACTGGCATGGATCAGTCATGCTCACAGAGGATTCATGGATGAATATGTGCAGAGCACAAGCTCTGACAAAATCAGATTGGAGAAGAACCTCCCAGTGATTTATAACCTCTCAGGGTTTATTTTCTTTCATAATATTCAAGAGAAGGATTGCACATTTTACTTACCTTAAGTAAAAGATGTGTTACTAATGATGCAATTAGTTTAATACATGGTGCTGGAAATAAAGTGCTTGCATTTGTAGCAAATTTCTTTTTTTAATATATATAGCCATTCTGCTGTCAGGATGGTCATGTGATTAAGTGATAACTCCTGGAACTAGGAAACTTATTTTCTACTCCTGTCAGTGATACAGTTTTTGATGATAATAATCTAGGTTGTGGCCTAACTTGCACAGCTACATAGGAAATAAAGGGAGACCTCTGCACACACAACCCTGTGTGAACTTCTTACACACACTGCACATACACAAGTAAGTGGGAAGGGGAAATAGAGGCAGGGGTGGGGGTATTGTTTCTGCCCTAAAGAACAAGCCAGTCTGTACAAAGCACCAACCAAAGGACGTGGTATTACCAACCCTTCATGCCATTTCCAAATAATGGCTTCAGGGGAAGGCAAAACCAGAAAAGTCAGGGATGAAGATGAGCATCCTCCTTATCATCAGTGTCTTTAGCTCACAAATTTGGAAAGACTGATTTTGCTTCAAATCTAATTCTGCTGAACAGCTTGCTTCAACTCAAATAATTAGAAAAACAATTGCTGCCAGGATGATGGTTTTATTTTTTAATTTACCACATTTGAGCACAAACTCTATATAACTTTATGTTTAAGAGTATATGGAAAATGATTAGTTTTATACTAAGGAAAAAGTCATTCAGGACTTGGATCTCTAGGAAGAGTCAGAGGTTGTCTGCAGATTTCTACTAGCCCTAACTACTGCATAACAATAAGCATCCCACTGAAATGTTACCAAGCCAACTTGAAACATTCGGTAGCCTTTGTAACTTAAGATGAGCTACAGCGTACTTGATCTTGAACCCATTATCCTGCCTGTTTATTATAATATTAGTAGTTATTGCTGGTTTTTCTTTTTTGATTGAACTGAAGAATTTAGGTCTGCAGGAGCACTACAGGATAGTTCATAATTGAGGTGCTTTGCTATATTTGTATTTTGATCATGCTTAACTACACAAGGGCAATAGTTGAGTTAGCTTAATAATAGCTAGAAGAAATGCCTCTGATCCAATTGGTCACAGGGCACATATCACAAAAACCAATTTCTTTATAATTAAAAAGGTGCTTACGGGCACAGTAAAAGCTTGGAAGTTGCCCAGGGATTATTTTTTTTGGGGGGAGGGAGATGTCTGGGGATTTTTTTTTTCTTATAGAGAACAGCCACACTGAAGCAATTTCTGAAACACACTGATAAGCGTTGCCTTTGAATTTACATTAAAGAGCTCAATAGTTGCTACCTGTGAGAACAGCTCATGCTTCTAAACTGACTCATGTCCTGTAGAGATTAAGGACACAAGCCTCCAGGAGATTAGTACGTCACTTGGCTTAAGTGACACCCAATCCATTTTATTGACATAGACTCCATCCTGCAAAACAAACACTTTTTGAGTGATACATAATGAAAATTTTGTGTGGCTTTGTGGGCAAGTGTATAATGACTTTTCATAGGCTATTGCTAGCCGCTGTTTTCAGGGTCGGTAAATGAAACCAACAGCACACAGTATAGATGCCCTGTTGGTACATGTCACTGCATACTAATACAGAAGAGCATGCCCACAGGAGCATTACATCTCTTCTTAATTTTACTGGAATCTTGCCATGGAGTGAGAACATTAAGCTTCATTTATTGCATTGGGCAGCCTATTACTTTGCACTGTTACAATTTGTATTTTACCATGGTATTCAATCACAAGGCCATCTAGCTCTTTGATTTGATTTCTAATTGTTTATTTTCAGCAACCTGAACTTGAGTCTAGTCTGCAGAAAGAATATTGGTGTGCGGGTGAAGAGTTCTCTGGTTTCTTTTTAATGCCATTCTGATCCGAATGTGGTTTGGACGTCCCACTTACTGCTGTGGACCTGCATAGTGGTGATGGGAAGAATGACTAAATTGAAACTGTGCACAGCATTGGAGAGCTGAAGTTTTTAAAGTACGTCTGCCAGCTACCCTGGACTCCATTATTCTGAGGAAATAAGCTTTTGCTAACACCTTGGAAAATACATTTGCCATTCTTTCCTCTTGTTTTTGATCTGCGCCATAAAGACTCCACATGCATTGAGGTTGTTACAATGCATGAAGCTGTGCTGCATTGGCATGGAATGAAAGCTACATTATAACACCGAAACAAAATAAAACAAAACAAAAATACAAAAAAAAACCCCTCACAACAAATAATCACTTCACAAACTGTAGATACAACTAAAACACAGCAAAAAGTGGTCTGTCCAAAATGAAGGATATATGCTTTCACTTCAATTGAAATACAAAATTATAAATTAAAAAAAATCAGATTTGATTTTTTTTTAATCTTGATTTTCAAATTTCCAGAAATAGAGAATCGACCAAAGCCCTTTGTAAATTATACCAATGGTTAATTGATATGTTTGATCCTCAGTGTTAAAACTGTGCTCCTTTTTTTTTAGTCTGAATTTGCTAAGTTTCAGTTTCCAGCCATAGGATCTTGTTATACCTTTATCTAATGCAGCGCTCTCAACCACTTTGCTGGGACACAAAGGTGTGCCACAAAAATTGGCATCTCAGCTTGGAGCCAGCTTGGGGTTACTGCCTGTGCCCACCTCTCTGTGCTGCCCTCAACAGCCCACTCCTGCTGTCCAACACAGGCAGCAGCCAGGGCCAAATGAATAAAGGGAATTAAGGGCTGTAACATCAGTGGTTAAAGTATAATTTGGAGGGCCCCAGAACCCTCCTAATCTCCGGGCCCCCTTCCTGTATTGTCTGGGCCCCCTTCATGTATGTGCGGGCCCCAGCCCAGGTAAGCATTTGCAACCACTTCTCAGTACCACATGCATCGGTTATCCCTCCATAAAAATATTTATAATTTTATATAGCATTTATGTCTATAGCAATTATTGTCACAAACTAGCAAACATTAACAATGGTGGGGCGTAGGGCCTGCCAGCAGCCAATGCAGGGTGGAACATGCGTTCCGCCGGATTTTTCTGTTTTTAGGGGCCTCAGAACTCTGGCCCCTTAAATTTAGGGGCCCCAGAACTGCGTTCCAGTGCGTTCCCCCTTACTTTAACTCCTGTGTAACATAGAGATCCTGGGCTGAGTGTGGCTGCCCCACAAAAATAAATCTGGCCCCATCAAGCCAGACCACCAGTGCACCAGCTTGCATTGGCTTGACTCTGCCCCCACTCAGGTCCTGGAGTGCTGCATCCTCCAGAGCACCGCAGCCTCCCAAGCGCTCCCAGCCCAAGTGCCACTGGCAGATTGTAGTGTGTCACACAGGGGAACTTCATCTATCAGGTGTGTCATGATGGAAATAAAGATTGAGAACCACTGATCTAATTAATTGAAGAGGCTGCTATTACAAAATCCTTTTCATCATGTCTATAGTGTAGTGTTAGCCATGTTGGTCCCAGGATATTAGAGAGAAAATATGAGTATGGTAGTATCTCGTAACATCAGTTGGTCCAGTATAAGATATTACCTCTTCCTCATATAGGTTTTTATCAATTGTGACTAAAATCATCTCTTGAATGTACTGAAATATTTTTTTCATTGCACCAGTCTTACAAAGTAATTAGTTCACTCTATACGAGTAGGTTGTCCTTTTCATTGACCACTCCCCCCAATCTTTGCATCTTCTGCAAACTTCATCATTAATTTATTTTTCTTCTAGGCCATTGAGTAAAATATATTAGAATAGGGCCAAGAACTGATTCCCCACGGAAGTCCACTCACTCAATGATTATTCCCCATTTACAATTATATATGGAAATTTGTCAATCAGTTTTTGTGTCTACTTTTTTTTATATCTACAGTTTTTGGATCATATTGACTTTATATTATTCCAGTTTCATAAGAAATTGTTAAAATCATCCTTTGTGGAGGTTCAACTAGGAACTTAGTGTAACTGATCCCTGTTAAAATAGTTCCCTCTACTGAAAATTCTCTGGGAAATATATATCACTTACGGCAGGTGCAGATCCTGTTTCTAAATTTGCCATTTATTAGGAAAGGCAGAGGAAGACAAAGAATTAAAGATTAAGGTGTTAAGCAATGTGTACACCAACTGAAACAGATAACCAGTATTGTGACTAAACAAAGAAACTGTAACAGAGGTGCTGGTGGAATTAACCTGCACAAACTCTAAATTCTGTAGTATTGTTGAGGCAGCTATAAAGTAAATATCAGTGAGGGGCCCGTGTGTCCATGCATCTCTCTGACCAGAAGTTCCATCAGAAATGTTCTCCAATCCAGAGACTTCTCTAAAAATTGCTTCCAGGAAGAGATTCATTCCCTTACTTATTCCTGCTTCCTTTTAACTTCACATAATGGAAGGTCCATGGGAGATCCCACTTCTGATAGATGCACTTGAGACAGAGCCAATTAGAGTCTGTGTATTCTTTGAAGGAAGTAAGAGTATGTCTACACTCGCAAAGTTAATTAGACTTTGTTAAGTCAATTTAACAAGGTCGACTTAAAGTTGACTTAAAGCTGACCTTGTTAAGTCGGCCTAACAGAGTGGAAATACTTTAAGTCGCCTTAAGTTGACCTTGTTAAGTTGATTTAACGGCTTTAAATCGACTTAATAAGGTCGAATTAGCACCAATTCCCATCCACTCTGGCTTTAAGTTGACTTTCGTTGACTTAAAGGCTTAAGTCAACCTCAGGGGAAGTGTTATTAAGTCAACTTAAGCTCTTATTAAGTTGACTTAAGGAAGGGCTTAAGTTGACTAAATAAAAGCCCAGAGTGGACGCGGCTTTGTTTAGGTCGACTTAAGCCTACTTAAGTCGACCTAACTTGCAAGTGTAGATGTAACCTAAGTGTTTTCATCTGTTTGGTTTATTATATTAGATAGGAAAGCAATATATATCTTCTAGAATGGTAGTATTCAATATGCTGGGACCAAAAGACAGACCAATAGTGACTGCATGGAATCTGACTTTGTGATGACTCTAGCCTTCTTTATGGGTGGAACATGTAGTTTGTGGTACAAACTATGTATCCAGGCCTGGCTGAGCCAGATAGTTCTACCAGATAAGGACAAATCAAGGGTGGCTCCTAGTTGGGTCAAGTGGCTATGGCCACTCTTTGCTGAAAAGGTTATGTTCATCCCATCTTCTTTGTTTCCATTCTTATTTATGTAATTTAATAGAAGGTACCTTTTTAGGGACTCACTGGGCAATGACCATCATGCTTTAAATAGAGGTAAGAGTAACAAAAGCATTTCTTAAATTGCAGTGCAAGTTCCCGTTCTTTCTTACTTTCCTCACAATACTACACAGTGCGCTACTTTTGGTTCTTTGCTATAGTCAATAGAGGAGAGCTGATCTTTTCTGTTTGGCTATTATGTATGCTTGTATCTATCCCACCGTTCTTATAGCATTTGTTCTATATAAAAGTTTCTGCTTCCAGACCTGTAGTCTTTTGACTTGGAATGCACCATCTTTTGAATAGTACATTTGATGATCCTTCTGATGCATTGCTCAAAAGATACCATCATGGAATCATTTATAGACAGTGGATTCAGAAGAAAATTCAGTTTAATAACAGGGCAGCATATTTAAGGCAGTAATGCTTTCAAGCAGAGCTGACAGCGTCCTGCGTACTTTTTGAAGCTTGAACTCACAAAGGAAAGCCTCCCCTGATGATATTTGACAATCTCCAAGGGAAAGAGAGAGTGTTTGAAAGGAAAAAATAACAAGAGTTTCCCAAGACACTGTTGGAAAGTATCCAGGAGGAGAATTACGAACAATGAAGTAAATCTTTCTGTCTCCTCTTTATTCTAGATCTAGGATTTCCAAGTGTAAGACACTCCTCTCTGGAAGGATAACTGAAGCCTTCTGTTACATTTATAATTCCACAGAACCACAGTATCAGGTTGATTGACTGACTTTACCAATACAGTTTTACTCTGGAATATTACTTCGCAAATTCTGTACTTCTCAAACTCTAGTGTTACTTGGTCAGCACATTATCCTCATGGACTAGGTTTTTCTTTAGCTAAATTGACTTCATTCTTTTTATCACAACAGTGTTCTTTTCTCCAGCGGAGGAAAAAAACAGAAAGAAAAAAACATACTGAGTGAATTACACCAAGGCCAGGTGGCTTGAAAATCATGCCCAATATCTCTTTAAATTTTAAAATATAAAATCAGATAAGCAACCCAACCAGAAATTAATAACTATAAGCTAGAAGGGTAGTACTGGAAAAAAGACAAGTCACATTTATTTTTAGTTATAACCTAGATCTTTTTATATTTGTTAAAATAATATTTCACAGTCTTTGAATTTGATCAGACCAATAGACCAAAGACTGAACCCAGTAATGGTTCTGTTTTTTCTCTCTCAGATATTATTGTTTGATGAATGTATGACTAGTTCTGGAGGAGGATTTTTAAATCATTGTTTTCTACAGAGCATTGGCAGTTCTTGCTCTTATTAATAAAAATGGAAAATAAATAAGTGTTAATAATTAATATAATTAAATAAACATGAAAGTCCTTTATATGCAGAAGAAGAAACCAGTTTTCTATTGGATATATGAGGTAATAGAAACAATATACTGCTATTTCACATTCATGTTTATAAATGTGCTTTAAAGGTCAAGTTCAGAACTGGCATATTGTCTGTAACATTTTTGAAACATCAAGTGTTATATTTTCAAAAATGTGGATAATAGTTGCCGATGCAAAAATGTGAACATTTCACCCCTCTCCCCCTCATCTGGTGGGAAATGCAGGGTTAGGTACCATCCTTTGTATATTTATTTGTTCCAAATCCCAATTACGTTTTATTGCGGATTGCTTTCATGTTGACAAGTACTCTAACTCAAGATTATTTTACAAGATCCTTCATGAAGGGGATAGAATAATCTAAATCCAGAGCACTTCAGTAAGCTTCTCTCTGATTACTGATATTAAAAACAAAACAAAAACCTATTTTCTATTTGCTTCAAATAAAGGGATTTTTTTTAAAAAAGGAATATTACCTTAATCTCTTCAAATTCTGTATTATTCCAGATACATGCATTGCCTTCATAAATAAGAAGCTTAAGAGCAATGAATATTTTAAATTAATAAGAAACTTTAAAAGCTAATACTGGTGAAATTTACATGAGAATTAGAAAACTCTTTCTATAGTTATGTTGTCTTGTAATATTTAAAAAACAGGATCTGGTTAGAATTCTGAATTAAGAGAGAGGTAATAATGGTCATGGGGGCGGGGTGTGGAAATATCAGTTTTGAAAAGCATTAAAAGTCAGACACCTGCTTGTTGTATGTTAATTTAAAAGTAGAGAAAATATTGGAAGCTGTATTCATCCACCTATGTGCTCAAGCAGGCCATCTCCCCCAAGAAGATAATCAGTGGCAAAACAAATGTATCCTTCTGTAACTCTTTATTAAGGTCCAAAATACATATTTCATGTTATAAAGGAGGCAATGTAGAAAGGCAGCTGTTTTGCAAAAAGTGAACAGTTCCACATGTTTGACAGCTATTTATGCTATATTGTAAATTTATATACTGTTCTGAGGTGACCTCTTTAGAAACTAGAAAGTGCTTGTGTAGTAGATCACAAGACCGAATAGCAAAAGTATTCGCTATCAATACGTTTCTAACCTGTAAAATGATTCATTCTTTAATTCAGTTAGAGGTGAACCACAGAGCAGTTTGTAAATGAAATGTTAAGTGACCCTAGCTGTACAAGTATTTTATTCCAGTTATCCCTCTGAATTCTATTAGCAATAGATTAGCAATCTGGTCTAGAACCCCAATTCAATGATGCTTGAAGAAAGAAGAAGAAAGGGAAAACAAAGAAAGAGTAAGGAAGGATCAAAAAGGTATCAAGACATGGGTATTATAAAGGGGAAAATTAAGCAATGATGTCATCAGAAAATAAGTATGGATGCGTCTATCATTTACCAACATATCACTTGATACGATCTTCTACAGTTTTCTTGCCAGTAAGTTAAAGGAGTATAAGGTAGATGAATAGACTATAAGAGGGACAGAAAGCTGCAAGATCATCAGGCTCAATGGGCAGTGATCAGTGGCTCTATGTCTAGTAGGCAGCTGGTAACAAGTAGACTGCCCCAAGAGTCAGTTCTGGGCCCAGTTTTATTCAACATCTTCATTAATAATCTGGAAGATGGAGTGGATTGCACCCTCAGTAAATTTGCAGATAACACTAAAGTGGGGTAAGTGATAGATATCTGTAGGGTAGGGATAAGATATGGACAAACCTGGACAAAATGGATGATTAAGCCAAAAGAAATCTGATGAGGCTCAACAAGGACAAATCCAATGTTCTACACTTAGGACAGAAGAATCCCATTAGCTGCTATAAATTGGGGATCAACTTGTTAAGCAGCAGTTCTGTAGAAAAGGACCTGTGGATTACAGTGGACAAGAAGCTGGATGAGAATCAATAGCGTACCCTTTTTGCCAGAGTTAATGCCATATTGGGCTGTATTAGTGAAAACACTGCCAGCAGATTGAGGGATGTGATTATTGAGCAGGGGTTTGAATTAGATGACCTCCCAAGGTCTCTTTCAACCCTAACCTTCTATGATTCGAACTAAGGCATAACTTCTAGTTAATACAATAGTATTCTCTATGTGAACTCTAGCCACTAGGGCTATGTCTACACTGGGAAATTTGACTTTGTTAAGTCGACTTAACGGCTTTAAATCAACTTAATGAGGTCGATTTAGCACTAATCCCCATCCACACTGGCTTTAAGTCTACTTAAGAAGTCAACTTAAGGCTTAAGTTGATCTCAGAGAAGGTGTTATTAAGTCGACTTAATTGCTCATTAAATTTACTTAAGAAAGGGCTTAAGTCAACTTAATAAAAGCCCAGTGAGGACGCAGCATTGTTTAGGTCGATTTAAGCCTTTTTAAGTCAACCTAACTTGCCAGTGTAGACGTACCCTAGGAGACAGGGCAGTTATCCAGTGTGTACACGTGGTCACTAACACAAATTATTCCCATTTTCCTACTTACTACTGAGAGCTCATTCTGTGATTTATCTAGATAAATTAGAGATTAAAATGATTTCCCCACCTCAGTGCATTATCTCCAAATCACAACTTTCAAAATAAATATACAATAAAGTGCTTAAAATTAATTTGCTAAATTAAATATCAATTCAGTGACTTTTTAATGTAATGTCTTTAAGAAAAAGCTCAGTGTCCACTGACATGGTTGATAAAACATGCTTTCAAAGGGATGCCCAAACAATAAGCAAAACACAGAAGTTAATGACATTTTACACATACAGTTCCCTGAAATGAAATGCAGTTAGGAGAAAGTGGAAAAACTCTCTCTCTTTTATTAAACATATTTTTTCTTATGCCTTCTCACTTTAGTGTTTATACAATGAGGGGAAAAATGCTGTGTTATATCAAAGCTCAACTCTGACTGATCAGAAGGAATAAATGAATTGTATATTATGTAGGGATTCCAAGAGCAATGGAGCTTTTTCACTAGAGGGGCCAGGTGGTTTTTTTCCCCCGCACTGAAAGCTGAAGGAGAATATTTTTTTGGAGAAAAATCTCTCTTACTTTGTCCTTTTAGGGACTAAGTTCTTTACTCTCCTTCGCTGCACCCTTTTTCATGGTGAGAGGTTAGGGCCATGTTCTTCCTTGCAGGGTCTTGCTCAGTGTGGTTTTCCCCAGTTCCCTAGCAGAGTGGCTCCACTGCAACAATTCTAAGACACAGAGGCCTTCAGGTATCCAGGAGGACTATGCAGAAAAAACAGACGTTGGAATTATATTAACTTTTCTGGTTAGGTCCTTAGAGTCTCCATTCCTGCTCCACATATAAACTGCAGACTACACAGAACTGCTCTTTGCAGAGTTCTTGGGAGAGAGATATTATCCATATATTACAACAGTTGATCAATCTTTGGAAAGGTAGTCTTAACAGCACTGAGCTAAATGCTGATATGCTCTGTAGAGAAAGTCCCCCAGACCCTGAAAAAGGAGAAGAGATAAAATAACAATGGAAATACTTTTAGCAGTCTAAAAACTCTGTGCTATGGACTTTGTCACTAATGCCTCTCCCTCTACAGACCCAACCTGCCCTTAGTTAAAAATCAGCATGCTGATCAGCAGGGGCACAAACACAGCTGTACATCTCTGGCACACAGGAGTTTCAGCTTGTGTTTTCTAGCTAGCAAGCCAGCTCATAGTCTTTGTTGTAGTTTTTAAAACTGTTGCCTCATCAGAAGAGGAAGGAGGTTCCTTGATGTTTCAAAACAATATAATTGTCTTATTTTCAAGTAGAAGCCATTGGTTAAGTAGTAGGAATATGCTTGCTTTAGATTGCGCCTGAAATGGTATCATGAGTCCAGACTTGTCATTAACAGCTGCAAGCACTGTAGAGTAAACAGCCTCAGATGTGATGTCATACATATAGAATGTAATACAGTTGTATTGTGTCCATATTTTTGTTTGTTTGTTTTTTAAAAAAATCCTTTAGACTTCTGGTTATATCTCTATTCACTTCTAAATGATGATTTAAAAAAATAAAAAAGCTATGAAAAAAGTTAATTTTCCATTAAATGGTACAGAACGTTTTCTTAGTAGATTATTAGGGGGGAAAAAGTATCTGCATGATAGTAGTAGCCAAAGCTACAGCATTAACATCTCTGTAATTTGCAATGGTTTGAACTCTAGCGTTTTTTTACTGTAGTATTTTGTAATCCTCTTTTACAAGGAAAGGTTATTTTTACTGAAATTTTGACCAAAGCAGATCCATCAAATATTAAACTCTCACAGTAAATCAAGTGAGAATCTAACTCTTGTCTGTTAGACAGTGCAGTGAAGAGAATGAGTTCAGGTACTCATGCTGAGAGCACACAAATTTCTCATGTTATTGATATCATGCTGGGTGTGTATCTAAAACCAATTATCTGAGCTGATGTATAATATGGTGCAAAGGAAGGAGAAGTGGCAGAGAATGATTGAAAGATGTGAGAAATAGAAGACAGAAACTTACTTAGGCTCTGTGTGAGCCTTCACTTTCTCACCACAGGTGGGATGGCACCATGTGGTAAAGCAATGGTCATATAGAAGGAGTTGAGGGGAGACAGCCCACCAGCAGGGCTGTCCCTGGGGGGGGGAGCGAACGGGGTGATTGCCCCGGGACCCGTGGGCCCCACGCTGTCCCGCTTCCAGCAGGGCAGTGCGGGGCTTGCGCGTGCGCCGCAACCCCTCCTCCCACTGTCGCCCCGCTGCCTTTGGCACCCACCCGGAGTGGGGCAGGAGGGCTATGCCCAGCCCCTGGGCTGGCCCTCCCTGCCCCCAGGGCAGAGCTGGCAGGCCCAAGGGCAGAGCACGCAGCTCCGGTTCCACCCCTCCACACAGGCGGTCCCAGTCTCCTGGCCGGAGCTGGGGCCACGACCGGAGCAGGATCTGACTCCCCCCTCTACCCCCCGCAGGTGGGGCCCTGCTTTGGCCACTTGGCCCCAGGGCCCCGCTCCCCCCACGGAACAGTGCTGCCCACCAGACTGAGTTCTCTAATGGCAATAATAGTGTTAAAGTAAGAAAGTTATGTGTGTGCTATATACAGAGGTGGAGAGCAAAAGCACTAATGTGGGTTAGAATTGGGAAAATCAGAGAAGAAATAATTTACAACATTAAGATATAACTGGGTTATAGAAAGCGTTCTTGCAGAAAACTGACAAAGAGGACTCAGGTATTTATGGTAAAAGTGCTATAAAGGTAAGCCATAACCAAGAATCTTTGACTCATAGAAAATTAGGGTTGGAATGGACCTCAGGCGGTCTTCTAGTTCAACCTCATGTTCAAAGCTGGACCAACCCCAACTAAATCATTTTGGCCCAGGACTTTGTCAAGCCACACCTCTAAAGTCTCTAAGGACGGAGATTCCACCACTTTCCTAAGTAACCCATCTCAGTGCCTTACAACCCTACTAGGTGTCCCCCCCAATATCCAGCCTAGAACTTACCCATTGCAACATGAAACTATTGCTCCTAGATCTGTCATCTGCTACCACTGATCCATCTTCCCTGGAACCCCTTTCCGGTATTTAAAAGCTATAAAATCCCACCTCATTCTTGTCTTCTACTAAATGAGCCTCATTCCCTTGGCCTCTCATCATAAGTCATGTGGCCCAGCCCCCTAACTGCTTTCGGTGCCCTCCACTGAACTCTCCAATTTGTCTACAATTTGGAAACAATGGAGGACCATACTTATAACAAACAAAAATAGAGGCCAAAGCCTGCTTTTTTCATTGAGTTGACTTGAATGGGATTACATATGTAAGAGAAACAGGCATCCAACCAAACTCTTGGTGTAGTTATCAGTCAAAGCCTCTTTAAAATCTGTGGCTTAGATGTGTTTGTCAACTTAATGATTTTGTATTTTACCAGTCATGTAATAAAATTCATGTTAGAGTAGTGGGATACATTTACCCCCCTTTTCCCTACAAACCTCCTTAGTTCCTGCAGTCCTTGCTTATGTGAGTAGTGCTTTTACAAATAGCCTCCATAATTTCAATGGGACTAGTCTTGTGAGACAAGTCCTTGATTTGAATATTAAAATAAGTAAAAAAAGGTCACTGTAAATTTATGTTAGTATCTCTGTAATCCCCCAAAACCAACCTTTAGAGTAGTCTTTGATCAGTTAAATGTAGTAATATGATATGATGGGCCCCGAAAAACCTTACATATGAATACCTCCAATCCAATCAAAATTGGATCTGGATTTGATAGTCATGGATGATCCGTTACCTCCACAAAGAATAAAAGGAAGATTCCGTAATTACTCTTTACACACTGAAGTACAGAGAGGACATGAATGAAGACATGGTAGAAAGTTACCTACATTCTGACTCTCGGTTTGCTGAGGGGAGTTACCGCAATCTCCAGAATGTTGCACTCTCTAGTCATACTTTTGCTACCAGGCAGCATATATGTATGCTGTGCAGGAGGAAGAGTGGGAAAGGTTAGTGGTATAAAGCTGACTACACTGGCTTATGTTTCTTGGACATTCACTCTGAAAAACTGAGTTGTCCTATTAGGGCAGCTTTCTACCTGGTTTGTACTCCCCACACAAATCAAAGCAACTAGAAAGGAGATTATAGATTTAGCCTCAGATTTGAAAAACCCAGAAGACTAGTTTTTCAGTTGGAGGATCCTCTTTGGTTTTAAGTAGAACTGGTGAACCAGATACATTTTTTTTAATGAAGACAGTAACAGATAGCTATGCTCTGTTTCAATTGGGTTCATATTACTTATGAATATTCAGAAAGCCAAGTGAATATTTGTGACACTGGTCACATATTAAAAAAAATAATAAACTTTAACATGAAATAATTTGTACAAATGTTATGTTTTTTGTTCTCTTGTTGAAAATATTTTGATATGGGAGAAGCAGCAATACTAGGAGTTTACTCTGTGCACTCAGAAATCAAACAATGCCCCAACTGATCTCCATGGTGAAGTCAAGTCAAGTCACTGGTGACTTGGTAACTGACCACTCAGTGAGTCAAGTTTACTTCTGTTCAGGGAGCCACCACTGTATCCATGTATCACTTAAGACCTACTAAAGACTCAGTCCTCACTCTTTCCATAACAACTTGCAGGATAAAGCTCTTAAACTCAATTTGAAGGCTTAAGTGAGACTTACATGTCACAGGGTATGTCTCCACAGCAAAGATTAAACAGCTGTCCCATGCCAGCTTACTCAGGCTCATGGGGCTTGGGTTGTGGTGGGGAAACTGTACAATTCTGTGCTCAAGGTGCAGCCTGAGCTCCTCTCACTTCCAGCAGTCCTAGAGCTCAGGCTCCAGCCAAGCCCAGAAGTATACACAGCAATTAGAGTCTGCAAACATGAGCCCCATGAGCCCAAGCCAGCCACAGGGGTCTAATTGCTGCCTAGACCTACCCACAGGAACAAATTTCATCCCAAATAAATAATTATTACTGCAGCCAAAAGAAACAATCAGTGTAAAAATTTTGCCGAGCCTAACCACTGATGATTACTTGCAAATAATGAATAAACTTAAAGTCATAAATATTTAATGAACAATTCAGTAACCAAAAATTGGTCTAAAATCATAACCATGATTGATTTTTGAATATTTCAGACAAGGACTATTGTACTTTTAACTCCATTAGGGCTTTCTTTGCAGTATGTGTGACATTGTCACTTTTTAATGAAATTTGAGATACATTCTTTTACCATATGTCATACAAGAATGAGAAGAAAGTGAAATACTTTAGATTGGGAAAGATATTCTAAATACTATCTTCTTCTTAAAAGAGAAAGACCCTCCCTGCCCCCACCTCCAAAAAAAAAAAAAAAAAGCCCACCCAGCCACCTCCTCTCCTACTCTCCACCTGAGTTGTAAGAGCATGCCTTTTAACACTGTCACACTCATGCAACTAGCAGCATAGTTAATCAGATGGTCTTATAATGTTATGGAAGAATGTATGTACAATATGGGTGTTTCTGTTAATACATAAAGAAAAATTAAATTTGCAAACTGTTTTTGAAATATTTTGCATGGCATAAAACCATTCCCACATTAGATTCAGAGAATAAAGGATAAAGAATACCAAAGAAATGTAAAATCCCACCTTATCTTTTTTGCATTTGAGGAAAAGAATTTTTTTCAGTTAGGAATTAACTATAGGTGTCTTCAAAGCTTTTGGTAAGGTCTCTCTATTTGTGTCAGTCCACCATTGACTGTTATGGTTTCTCTTTCTTCTAACTTTCCTCCTTGATGTATATAGAGAGGGATGGGATAAATAAAGGCAGACATTCATCTAGGCCATTAGGACCAGCTCTGTTATAATTATCAAACTTTGTATGGTGCCCAGATATATTGTGATGGGTAAATAACTATGTAGTTAAACATTAGGTTAAAAAATAGTTACTGCTAGATAACAGTCCCCTAAGCAGTAACTGGAATAGATAGTGCAATGCTGTAGGAAACCTAAGTTTGAAATGAGACAAATCTTTTTAGAAAATATGATTTTAGATACCTAACCACTTTGATTAATTGATTTAACACACTAGTCCATGCAAATAGTTTCTACAAGGTATATAGATATGGATTAATGAAAGCCCATAAAGTAGTGTACTTTAACAGCTTAGTAATACTGTAAAGGTGAAAAAAAATCTGTGTTGAGTCTTTAAACATGAACAATGTATCCCTCCTTTTCCCCTGTATAGGAAGAAATACCTTGATAGAGTCCTGCTTGTTTCTTAGGAAATATTTAGAGATTATGAGATTCAAAATCTAAATTTGGCACAATATTACACAGAGAACAGCTTTCTATTATGGTGTAAACTTGGTTAAAGAAAACATTAACTGCTAAGACAAAGGGCAGGGACCAGTTTACAGAACTTAAACCCCCTGTCTACTGAAATGCAAGTTAAGTCATATTTAAATACAGGCTTAGTCCCAAATTGTCATTCTTCTGAACCACTCCTAGCCTAATATCTCTACTTTATTTTATTTGTATTTATGCCCTTCTGGAGCACTACTGGCCCTAGACTCCTTTTAACAGATTATTCTGTCTCTCTCCTGGTGCATACAACCATGCTCTTTACTTACAACCTACAAACCCCTTCCCCATACAAGATCCAACTCCTGGGCAGCTTGCCCTTACTAGTCCTGCTGCAGAATAACTATAAGACTCTAGCCCTTATCTCTGGTTACATCCTTCCCACTCTTTTCCCCTAGCCAGCTTATAAACCCCAGCCCCTGGGGGAGCACCTGGTCTTAATTGGTCATTTACTATTTCCAGCCCAGCTCTGCTCAGTTGCTACATCTGAAGGCCCCTGGAGACTTGCTCTTTTCCCAGCCCACACAGCTGAGAAAGGTTAGTTCTGCTTCATTCTGCTACAGCCCTCATATGATGTTTGTGTTTGTGCCCTCTTTTATATCCTCATACACACTTACTATGCAATCTGTGGGGTTTCTCTTTGTGACCTCATATGCACATACAGTTTTTTTCCAGCATGATTTTTATTTTTTCTTCCCTACACACCTTTAATGTGCATTGCCTACCAGTTACAGGGGGACACTCACTTCCTGAGCACTTTCTGCTTCTGCATCAAGAAATGCAGGCCTTTTCCTTCTCCCGGTGCCCCCTGAGGGTTGTTGACTTCATTAGGTGAGTCTTCAATGGTTCAATCCTCCAGTCAAGTCAGTTTGTCAAAAATGGACAAATCCCTTCTGGGGTTGCAAAAATTCAACAAACTACCTGTCTTCATCATGGTGTTCAGCCTGGTCTTTGGATTCTTTAAATCCAACCCTTTCACTCCAGCCTCTGAAGGGCTAGTGGCTGGGAGGGGAACCTAGGCCCAACCATTATTCTGAATTCCAATACAGGATCCCTAGAAACTGAAGCCATACACCACCACGTCCAGTTCACTGTTGCTGGTTATTGAGCCTTTTCCCATGTAGCCTCTCTCTCTTCACCCTTACCCCAAGGCTAATATTCTTAGATCTTCTCTTTTCTCATTGAACGCCGCAAAAACCCAACTTCTGATTCTCTTTCATGCACCTATAGCTGTCAGTGAGCCTTGCCCTTCTTGTCCCAGCCAGGAACTGACCTGCTTTACTGAGCCTGCTGGGCTTTGATTAGCTGTTTCCATGAGACCTCACTAGGTGGACCTGGAAGACCAACCTTTGATTCTTCTTTCCAGGAATGGGGTATGGTAGGACTGTTGGTGTGATATTTCCTTCCTGCAATCTGGACTGGTGTGCTGATGTGCCAACCCAATTCTCCAATCCAGGCCCCAACTTACCCTGCCTTGCTTTGTGAATCCCCACTTCTAGGTCTGCTCACACCCAGCCACCCATGTATAATCGGTCCCTCAGCCAGTGGAAGAGCACTCTCAATAGCCACTCATGGGATGTTCCCCCAGCAAATACCCCCAGTCCCAGATGCAACCCTCGGAACTACCGATTTGCACTCACTAGGCCTTGCAAGCTCATTTATACTTGTCCATCAATTTAACAAAGAAATTAATATGCAGCATGATTCCTGACTCCATTGTGACACATCCTGCATGGATCACTTCTGAAGAAATGTTCTACTTACAGGCTACGATGAGAGCAGAATTAGGGCCCATATTTATGCTGTTGTAGCAACAATCATAAGTTCCTATATGCACAAAGAGCTGAAAAGAGTCTTGCCTATGATGGGTAACATGTATATTCTTAAAACTAGCAAATGCCATGTAGGAATTATGAATATGCCATATATTGAAAGTAATCAGCAGAAGAGTTCAAGACTGAAATTGTGGCCCCTGTTGTAGACAATATTTAAACTCCCATTGACTTCCACAGGTTCAGGATTTCACATCCAGGTTTTAATAATCAGAAGTATTTATGACAATATTTCAGCATTTTTATTTAAGATGGTCATTTAGTAAATGACATGTATCTGCAGAGTGTAAGATCTTTGGAGCACAGATTCTTTTTATTAGATATCCATGAAGTCCTCAGCATACCGCTCCTGACGTAGCCTTGAGGCATAACATTATAGAAATAATAAAAAATCTGAAGTGGTTTTAATGGGTATGAAGTTATGTACATCTGAATGCTGGAACCAATTCTTCAGTCTTTCCTAACACAAGACTTCAGGAAGAGTTTTTGTAACGAAGGGGTGAAGAACTGAGCTTTCAGATTTTACTTTCTGAGCAATTCATACTGAAGGTTTGATTGTTTACTATATTTTAAGTTATATGTGGTAATATAGACAGTGAAGAACCTTAATATCCTTTATATATATATATATATATATATATATATATATATATATATATATATATATATATATATATATATAATTTAAAATATAAACTAGACAAACATATACAAAGTGTCTCCTATTTTCTTGATGTATATATCTGTGTAAAAAATAGCTGAATTCCTCCCCACTACTGTTGTTCATGGTTGTGAAAGAGTCATTTTAAATGTCTTATATTAGTTCTGTCTAGTTAAAACATTACAATCTCAAATCATTGGTGAGTCCTGTCCTTTTATATGTACAATCTGACAAAGATCCATAGACTGGAAATGAATTAAAATATTTGTCTTGTAATGTATCATTATTTCCTGAAAACAATGGTCTAATTTCTTTGTGGTTTTGGTTATTTATTTAGTGTGCTATGCTGCAAGAATTGTGGATTTAAAGAATTTATTATTAGCACTGTGTTAGTTTTTGCTCAGGGTCATGCCTTATCTTAGAGAGCACAGAATGCTGTTAGCTAAACTGAAGCCACATTGAGAGAAACAATTGGATTCATCCAAGAAGAGAAGAAAAATGATCCTCTTAGTGGCATTCCTTAGTACAGTAGAAAATGCTTATCTTGTGATGGTTATTGGCAGTTTATACAAATGATACAGCACAGAATTTTAAGCTAACCTGTTTAGTTTTACATGAACTGAGATATTAAAAATATCTTCATTTTGAAGGGCTGCCAGGAGGTAACTCAGCATCACATCAATTTTTGAAAGCAATGTCACTGAAATGGTGTGTGTTCCTATTGAATTTTTAGCATTCAGTGAATATTGGTCATGATTCATAATAAGTTTGAAAAATCAGCATTTGTAATGGGATTTTCTTATCACTGCAAAGCATATCTGACATGAAGTAGCACATCACAGTTTTGATTTACACTTTTTCCCCCTCTTTTTTTGGTACATAAGCCAGCTGCATACCAATAGACCGAGATTTTGATATGCTGCCAATCCTTGCTCCTTAAAGGAGAAGGAAACATTTTTATAATAATGCCTGGAAAACAAAAACAGTCTTTTTTGATCAAAGAGAAGCACCCATACAAATGAAACTCAAATTCCTCAGTCATAGACAGCACAGCTATATTATTTCTTCCTCCATACCCTAAGTTGATTTTCAAAGAGTGGAAAATTTTGAGTTTTGATCCTATCTTCAGATACTATCCTCAGGCTCACTCTGCAGTGTGAGATCTAAAAGACTTAAAAGGCTTATTAGCTCCATCCCCACATACAAGGTAATCATTTACTCCTGAACAAAGTAAGTGTAAAATTCTGCCATTGGTCTAAGCAAGTGAATAAATCTGCTCTGACACTTTTACATCCACAGATGTCAATGACAATATGAGGTGGAAGGCATGCCTGTCTTGTAAATTGAGACTATGAAAATAAAATTCTCTTTTAGTTGGCAACAAAGGTCTCCTAGGCTATGTCTACACTTACAAAAGCTAGTTCGAATTAGTTAATTTGAACTAACTAATCTGAACGAATTTTAGTTAGTTCGAATTAACTTAATTCGAACTAGCATGGCCCCACTAGAATGCTAGTTGCTAGTTCGAACTAGCCATGGCTATGCAGGGCACTTGCTTAGTTTGAATTAGTCAGTTGCATGAAGGTCAACCTGCCAATTAGTTTGAACTAAGAAGTTAGTTCGAACTAATATGGCCACATTGACTTAATTCTAACTATTTTGAATTAAGGATTAGTTCGAACTAAGCAATCGAATTTATTAGTTTATTAGAACTAACGAAATCCTAGTGTCGCCAAGGCTTAAATTAGTTCAAATTAAGCTTCCTTAATTCTAACTAACTTGCAAGTGTAGATGTAGCCCTAGAGATTATGTGGTTTGATCCTGGAAGCCCTCTCTGGGTGAAACTCTCTCTTATGTAAGGACCCAAATCCATGAGAATAACTATAGCTGTTAAGTACTGTCAACACTCAGTCTCTCCAGAAATTGTTAAGGCCTTGTCTATACATGGATCTGTTCAGGACCAGCTCTTCCTGAATAACTCCAGGTGTGGACTCTTCTGTCCTGTAATCAGAGTGCCTTTTTCCTGGTTAGCTTAATCTAGCTGTTTGAAAGCTGGATCTGTAAAACTCTGTTGACAAACCCTAATTTCTGAACACTTTGCCCAGCTGGGGCCAACATTTTCTGCCTCTTTGCATTAGTAATTGATAATAATGAAAAACTATTCTACTCCACCTGCTAAGAGGAATTCACAACAGTTCTGGGAACTAAAAGAACAAGCGTTGACTGCTCTTGTTAAATGATATTTAGACTGTAATAGCTCAGATTAAAACTTTACTTGTTTCCTAACTCTTGGTTTCTCCTATTTTCATCTGGAGCATCTGACTATTGTCAGAGACTAAATAGTGATTTAAGTGGACTGGTGGTCTGATCAAATATGGACATTCCTAAGATCCTGTGTAGGTCTCCCATTTCATCTCAGCACAGATCAGAGAAGAATGATATAATATGCTGTAATGGGGTTACATATTGTATCACTTTTAAACATAAGCTAGTGCAGAACGTTTAGTAAACAAAGTTTCACACAGGGAAGATTTTGCACTTGTTATTGACCACCTTTTAGTGTCTGCATGGAATTCAAGGTGTTGGTTTTAAGATAAAAAAATATTACTCAACCAACTATCTTTCCCCGTATACTGTATTGCCATAATTCAGCTCAGCAGAGATGCTAGAACTGGAGCTCTATTAATTTAAAGAAGGAGGAAATGCTGGCAAGGTATTCTCCTTGAAAACCTTTGGTTGAAAGCTGGGCCCCACTGAAATCAAAGGGTGATTTGTCATTGACTTTAATGGAACTTGTATTTCATGTTTATCTTTAGAACTTGTTTCTCCTTTAGCTTTCCACAGCCTCGATTTGTTGGACTTCTGAGCGCACCGCAAATTGCAACTCTTTCTCGGCACTTTAAGTATATGGTAGAAGGAAGGTATAGGGCTAGCTGGGGACTTACATTTATTTCAGGGAATTTTTTGATCAACAGGAAGCCTATATGACTATACTTTTGATAGCTCATTATTTTGATATTATATATTATATATTCTAATGAATGGAAAGGGAAAAAATAAACTCAGTAATATATACACAGGGAGAGCTTGGAGAAGCAAATTTCCACAGCCTTGTTTAGGGGTATATACAAGAAAATATTGATTGTTCAACCCTTAGGACAGTAATCCCCAGTTGAATTGAATATGTGTCTTGATGTAGTATTGGGAGGCAGTGAACAAGCTTATTTACAGCACATACTTACAGTATGCTGGTGACAGCTAGCAAAAGCAGAGGTTCTTTTATATAAGATCATGGGATTTACCATGAAGTCTGACCTAATGACTTTTAAATTCACTGAACATAATGCCAATTGTATCAGGATCTCTTATGACTAAGGAACACACACCAGGATTTACATTGCTATGCTATGTTTCTTATGCTATGCTAAATATTTAGACATCTGTTTTAGTTCTTCAAGTAGAAAATACAAATTAGTCTTACCACATATAAAAATAAAACTTTATTAAATCTACCATGAAAAACAACCACATTTTTAAAGCTCAAGTTCTGATTTTCATTAGATGATTGAGAGGAACAACAATGTATCAAGTTGTGCTTTTGATGGTAATAATAACAGATGACTACTCTTTTCTTTGGATTTGGAGTTTACTTAAATGAATGAGAATTAATAATGTTGCCTTTTTCTCGCATCTATTGAAAAACCAGATATGGACAGGATCTATAGAGGAAAATGTTCTTCACTCCTTCAGGTTTAATTGTGATACTTTTGGCTATTAACTGTCCTTTTTTGTTAAATTACATTTGCCTCTTTGTGGACTAGGGTTGAATGCCATCTAGCTGGCTGTTGATTAGAAACAGAAAGAAGAGGGATCTTTCACAGGCAGTAGTCAGAATCAGAGAAGATAAGGGATGAAAGGGGCCTCAGGAGGTCATCTAGGCCAGCTTCCTGCTCAAAGCAGGATAAACCCCAACTAAATCATCCTAGCCCAGGGCTTTGTCAAGCAGGAACTTAAAAACCTCTAAGCATGGAGATTCTACCCAACCAGGCCAGTGCTTCCCCACCTGCCTAGTGAAAAGGTTTTTCCTAATATTCAACCTAGACCTCCCTCACTGCAACTTGAGACCATTGCCCCTACTGTCACTGGGTATGTCTGCACTTGCATCTTAAGTCGACTTAACAACGTTTAAGTCGACTTACAGAACACTGCATCCACACAGGGTGCTTCCTTAAGTTGACTTAATAACTCCATCTCTAAAGGTCGACTTAACACCTAAGTCGACCTTATTAAGTCGACTTAAAGGCAGTGTTGGCTCCTCTTCTGAGAAATGTGTCTGTACAACTTTCAGACACTTTTCAAATTGGTCAAATGATACAAAAATAATGGAACATGTGTGTGAATGTTAATTGGCTGTGTAGTTTTACCTTGTTAAAATTAAATTATTCAAACTTATTCAAGTCAGAACAGGTTATTTGTTCATATCAATACTTAGGTAATGATACTGTATGTGTTATGGCAGGAATCGCCTCTGCTTTAATATCCCCGACTAGCATAATTTCTTGAAGCACAGTTGCTTCTTAGAAATCAGGCATTGGTGTTTGGGAGATCACTGAAAGAGAGGATTGCCTGTGTGCTGTTAGTGACCACCGTAGTGCAAGGGTTGATGTGTATATACCCAGGGCTGGCTCAAGGTTTTTTGGCGCTCTAGACAAACTATGATTTACAGTCCCGTCCCCCCCCAGCACAGAGCACAACACCATGGGGCCAGGCCGAATGCCTCCCCCCCACTCTCTCCGACTCAAGAAAAGCCAATGAGCCTGGCTCAGAGGGCCCATGTCCTTCCCCCTCCCCCCATTGCTGAGCTGATGGAGCCAGCAGCAGCAGGGCTGGGCAGCCCTCATACAGAACCCAGTCAGGCTGCACACATCTGGAGCCACCAGCCTGGTCCAGCTCCCTGCCAGCTCAATGATGGAGCCAGCCGCAGATCCAGGCAGCAGGCATAGCTCTCTCCCAGCTAAGCCTAGTACAGAGCCAACAGGGGGGTGGGAAGTCTATTCCCCCATGCTGTGCCATGTAACTACCAGCTCAATTTAATGAACAGAGAAACTGAGGCACATATCACAGAAGGTACTTGAATTCCCTCCTCATAAGGTCATTCCCTGCATCCATGGTAGAGCAGGGAATAAAACACAGGAGCCCTGACTCTCAACTCCCCCTGCTCTAACCACTAGACCTCACTTCCCACCCAGTGCAGCAAATAGAACCCAGGAGTCCTGATTAAATCCTGCCCCATACTCTCTCCTTGGTCTATTCTTTGGTCCCTCTCTCCTCTTTCTCTTCTCTTAACCCCAAGAACAAAGCTGGGGTCTGTCTCACCTGAAATCTCTTCTGATATTTGGGGACTCTGGTGGTATGTGGTGGTGGTGGAAGAACGGAGGGATCCCAAGCGGGAAGTCTATGACAGGGCTGTGAGGAGGGTGGAATGCGGTGTGGGAGGACAAAAGTGACGAGGGACCATAACAGAGTGAAATCAATCACGCACATCCCAGATCCCAGTCACGTCTAGTGGGATTTGCATCACATTTCCAGGTCAACCACCCATCAACCCTACAGATGCCAACTGGACTTGGTCTCGTTGTCACGGCCCTGGGAAAGATTTCTTTTTGCTGTTGTTGTAAGCAATGTGATCTGGCCTTAATAAATAATTGTTTTAGTCTTTAAAAGTGCTACAGGACTTCTTGTTTGTTTTGCTGGCTCTATTAACATCTAAAAGCCCTTGTGCTAAGCAGCAGCAGCCTCATGCCCGATTTGCAGATCAGGGAGGCATTGTTGTTAAAGGGCTCATTAAACTGAGCAATCAGTAAGGGACAGATGAGTGAAGAAACTTTGCAACCTGCTCAGAACAGGAATCCTTGTTTGTTTTGCTGCTCAGAAAGCAAAGGAGCAAGAATTCAATTCTGTGTAATTTGGCGCCCCTTAAAATCTGGCACCCTAGGCAACTGCCTAGTTCGCCTATATCGCAGAACCAGCCCTGTATATACCAGTGTTCCTTATCACTGATTTCTCCTCCAGCAGGAATCCAATCTGTATTGCTACTGCTTGGCTCAGAGAATATATATGAATACCTATATTCACACACAGGGATAAAACTGTTTCCTAGTCAACATCTGATATTCTCTTGTTCATAAAACATTTGTCATGAGCTCAGGAAACAGAAACAATGTTATGGAACTTAGGTGATGCCAACTCCTCAAAACACCAAAAGTAACATATGAATACTTCATAATTTATTTGTAACAACTAATCAGTGAATATTTAATTCTGTGAGTGCTCCATGCATTCCAGTTGGCAGATGGTGATTTGGGAATGGTGGAAACATAGTTATGTAGATCAACTAACCATTACTTCTTGTACGGGGCAGGAGATGGCTGAAGATTATAGCCAAACAACTGTAGTAGCAAACATGAATTAGATTTACTGATATTGTGATTTCGTCAGTGGGTAGGCATCCAAACCTCCTCCAACAATCCTGTTTACATAGGATTGATGCAAGGATGAGATTTTATAATTATATTTTTGTTACTGTAACAATATTTATCTCCTGTTTTGTTTTTTGGTTTTTTTTTAAACACTCATGTATTTTTCCTTAAGTTTACTATCTAGAATGAATCACATCATGTACCAGAATGTCTTTCCTTTGTGCCCTTGTCCTCCATAAAGAGTCAGAATGTTTTTCTTTTTAGCATCTCAAACACTAAAGAAAAAAAATGTAATTGCCACAGGACTCTAAAAGCAGATTTCTTTTTCTGTAAGAAATCTTTGTAAGAGATGCATGATGATGTGCCCAGGTAGCAAGACAGCTGTTCTACCAGTGGTTTGTCCTCTAACGCCTCTCTTGGTAAATTAAAGACTTTAACATCTCAACTGAAATGAAACGTGTTAAGGAGCTTAATGCATTAGGACTGCCTTGAAATAAACAAGGGACAGAAAGTTTGCAACTAAGTTTTCCAAGTCTGAATTGATAAATTGTATCTTGTAAATAAACAAGTCACAAGGGGGTTGATCTAGTTTACCCTTTTTTTCTGGCAATCACTGACTACATATTATGCTAACTTAGGACCAAATTCAGAAGTGAGTCAGTGGTGAAATATGTAACATAATTAAGTGATACACAAGTTGGTTTAAAAACAGAAGTATCGTAATAATGCTTTATACCTACACTTGTAGCACTAAAGATGAATTTATACCATAGAATTGCTCCCAACAAGAATTTCTATCTGGAGTAATGCCTATTATTCATTGATTAAAAGCTCCATGACTTTTCAGTCACTTACTCTTTAGCATCATAACCATAAGTCTGCTGTAACTCCATATTGTAACTAAACCTCCATTCTCAATTGTTTACTTCATTTGTATTGCCCCGCCTAAGGACTGCTGAAACTTCATTTAGATATATTACAAAGGATAGCAATGTTAGTTCAGTTCAGCAAAACAAACAAGGGGTCCTGTGGCACTTTAAAAGACTAACAAATTTATTGCATGAGTCGCTAGCCTGTCCTGATGACAAACTGCCACATTAATGACTCAAGAACAATGCAGACAAAGCCTGCAAAAGCAAGAAGAATCCATCCTAGAAAAAAAGGGACAAAAAGCCCCATCAAGAACAAGATCAAAGTCACATCTGCCATTAAGTGGTGACTCATGGTCAAACAGAACCCTGTGACAGTGTGATATAGCAAGGTCCATGGACTAAACGATAGAAAAAATGGGTAAGACTGCATAGCTCTGGGTAATGTTTTGTACAGCATCAAAGAGCGTTGGTGCACAGCTATTTGCCCAACAGAGACACCACTCTTCCCCATGCCTGCCTTCCGTAGCCAGGTAGCCACCATGAGCTGTGAACACTAGCCATGAACTCAAGCTACAGTCAAAAGCAACAACCAAGACTGGTAATTATACATGACCAACAGCAGAACATTTGGGTAGGAGGCGGGGTGTATGTGTGTGTGTAGGTACTAGATATTAGTCATGAACATAATTGTATTTCTCTCATAATAAACATGGTGTATTGCCTTGCCCCCTGAATAAGATCCTGCTAGTCTTTTCTTTTTTAAGTACAACACACTGATTAAAATTATGATGGTGATATACCAAGTATTCCTTAGTTTAAGATGTAGCATGGTAGGTCTTAGAGATTGAAAAATGAACTAATGGATTCCATGCTGGTTAAGGCTGTTACTGAAAGGACTGGTGAATAATGCACACCCTTAATGTATGGAAGCTATACAGGACCATCAAATGTACTACATTAAAAAAAACAAAAACAAAAAAACTCTATAAAATAAATATTTAAATGAGCTGTGACACCAACTACATTAAACGCTGTCTCCATCAACTCTCCACCCAGCAAAGAAACGTCCACTTTCACCATCTATTTTTAATCACAGCTCCCCACTGGAATCCATTGGTTACACCAGAGATGAACGTGATCATGTAATTCTAAGAGAATATGCTATTTTAGAGGATTTCTTTGTTTATATTTCTGAAGTTCAGCTGTAAAATCCAATAGCGCCAGTCCAGACTGATGGAATTTAATTAATTCACAACTCACTACCTTTAGTAAACCATTCCAGTAGAGAGTCTAACCTATTATATCAACACTTCAGTTTACCTTTTTAATCCTGTAATATTAATCATCAGTTCAGACAGGCTAATTCTAATTTCATGCAAATCAAAACATTCCTGAGTACTGTAAATGTCCTTGTTTAGAGATTATACAAATTGAAAAAAATATATTTACTTGTCATATTTTTCAAATCCTTCCTTGACCCACAACACTCTTCTCTATTAACCCTTTACTTAATCTTTATTTAGGCCATTTTTATTAAAGAATGAAAATATGCAGAATTCTCAGTATCTGAATAAAATTAATCTTTCACTTGTTTCTTACAGTTCTAACCTAATATGTTTATTTTTAATTTGATACAATTTTTTTTCAACTTCTTGTTTTATTGGAGAAGTTTCTTCCATTAGTGCATTTCATGATTCATTCCTTTCTAGCAGTTAGTCATATATCATTTGAAAAGAAACGTAGACTCTACCATATTCTGTTCTCTCTTTAATTGGGGGTAAATGAGTAATTTCTTTTATACCTTTTAAATTTACAGTACTGTTACTAGTAACGTCAGTTTTGGACCCCTCTAGTGGTTCTGCAATATCACCAGCTTCATGGATTTTTCCATTCTGACAACACCTTTTTGCATGTGCTTCGAAATCCAGGGATTTGACGCTCAGCCTTATATCATTTAAATCAATAGGTATTTTGTCACTGATATAAGTGAGAATAAAACTGGCCCCTAGGTATCCATATTGTTCCCCCATGGGCACTCACCATTATCTTGGCAGTATTTTATTGCATATCCTTTCTCTTCATTTTTTTTTTTAGAGTCCCTGTGAATCTATTACATCCCTTAAATTCCACCTCATCTAATGTCCACAGATTTCCAAAGATAATACAGATAATAAATGGCAATAATATCACACTTATACTGTGTTAGCATTCCTGATTTAGTGTGTGACCTAAAGTGAAAGCACAAAAATATAATAAAATAACAGTACAGTCCTTCTAATCCACCTGGAACCAGGAATTTCCTGAGATCTCTTGAGATAGCTGTTTGATTTATAGACTAAAAAGATGCAGATAAACATTCACCTTTTTTGGATGTTTATTGCTGAGCCAACACCCTCCTCTCATCCCCCGAAACCTTTAGAAGATCTAATTGTGTGATATTGCATTACAATAATTTAAAGTTCTTATAAGTCGTATACAATTTAAACATCACAACTCGCTAACTGATAAACATCGTTCACCTGCTCATCCACCAATATGATTTATGCCATCATGTGCCGGAAATGCCCCTCTGCCTTATATATTGGACAGACAGGACAGTCTCTGCGCCAAAGAATCAATGGACACAAACCTGACATCAGAAATTGCAACACTGCAAAACATGTAGGGGAACACTTCAATCTCCCTGCTCACTCCCTTAACGACTTGTTAATAGCTGTGTTGAAACAGACGAATAACAAATCACAGCTTCAAAGAGAGTCTGCAGAACTCGAACTTATATGCAAATTTGACTCACTTGTCTTGGGGTTAAACAGGGACTATGGATTTTTCTCGCATTACATCAAGTGAATTGATGTGAATTGAAAGAGAAAGAGGAGCAGGAGAAAGTACTCAAGATGAGGGACAATCCAGT
>ML685797.1:0-38626 GCA_007922175.1 Pelusios castaneus
CAAGGTCTAGAGGAGAAATGTATTAATTTTTTCAGATGTTGCTCCCTGACGTATTTATATTTGACCTGTAGTTACCCTACTCCCATTAGATATTGAAACGCTCACTAAATGTTTGGTACAAGAAGGCAGGAATCTGATAAGCTCAGATCCATCATCTTCAGAGGGCTGAAGTAACATTAATGAATTCTGCTAGGAAAGCTCAAAGCCTTATGTACAAAGGCCATAAAATTTCTCTTTTTCCTGACTTCTCAGCTGAGAGGGCAGCATCCACTAACATAAAGTAGGGGGACCATCAAGAACCTGTCCACCTTCACTATGATTTAACAAGTTTAACAAGATTTTGCAAAACTCTCTGGAGCTTGGCAGGCACTTCAAAGATTAAGTCACTAAGCACCATCTAGAGGCTGAACTAGTATCTGCACTAATCATCACAACTCGTTAAAAGATTCTCTTCATGAACTCTGCCTCTGATGGATCATTTTACAGTTACCACAGTGACCTTGGAAAAGTCACTATTCCTAACATGTTAAGTAGAGTATAACCCAAACTTTAAACAGCAACAGATGTTCAATTTGTGCAGGGCTTTGGACATATTATGAATATGATTTTTTGTAATGTTGTGTTTTTCGTATTTAGATTTTCTACTAATTTATATTTGATTTACCAGATCAATTGTAAATTTACATGTGATGAGTCTCTATATATGTACTTGCATATACATATGTGTATAAATGTATACATAAAAACGTTTGTAGATAGGAATGTATCATATATGTTCTAGGATACCCAAAGACATGGCTGGATTAATGCAGGGACTAACGGGGCTGAAGTTCCAGGCTCTGGCCTAAAGGGGTGCCACAGGGCTCCAGTCCCTATGGTTCCTACCTGAACTGGTCCCCCTCAACCCCCGCTCTGCTCAGTGCTGGCAGGGCTTGGGGGAGTGCTGGGAGATCCCTGCCCTACTGGTGGTGGGGGGGAGAGGGGTGGGGTCCTGGGGCCAGAGGCTGGGCTCCATGCCCCCTGCCCTACCTCTGGGCTGGCTGGTCCAACCCTGGGGATGGAGCGGAGCAGGCTGGTGTCTATTTGCTCCACCCAGGGAATGGGGCCGGCTGGCACATGGTGCAGCCTTCCACAGCCTGTGGCCCTGGGGGGTGGGGTGGGGGTGCTGCATCAAAGGCCACGCTTCATGCCAGCTGGCCCCATCCCCAGGGCAGACCGGCTGGAGCACGGGGCTGGGATGGTGGGTGGGTGGGTCCTCTGGCCCCCTTCCCCCTCCATCGATGGCCCACTGAAGGGGCAGCAGTCCTATGTCCGGTTAATCCAGCCCTGCTCAACGGTATTTACATGACAATATGTATCTTAAAATATATTTGCATTGGAGATATTAGACCATTATTGGATAATACAGGAAGGCAAGGAGGGGATGGAACTGAAGCCATCAGGGATCTGAACACACCCCTACTGGCTTGTTTTAAGTCTGTTATGTTGTGATGTTTTCTGTTACAAATGTACTTGGGAAGACATTTAACTCTAGATCTTGTTGTGTATCTTACACCCTTAGTGTGTCATACGTTCATTCAAAGCCAACCAGTATATAGTATGTATAAATATAGATAGACCATGTCCTAGAGATGTGGTCTTACAATATCATTGGGGATATGATGCTGTGCCTGATTTCCATAGGTTCAGTTGTTTTTTGTATTTGTTTTTTCCAGGTTTTGAAAAAAAAATGAACACTGAATTTTGTTATTTTTGTACTATTTCCATCTTGCCCATGTTTTCACATACACTTTAATTGTGTTTATATTTTATATGAAAACAATGAAAATAAAGTTAAAAGAAGGTCAAGTGTCAAGTCAATTAGAGAGTCAGAAATACACACTTCTGACTCCCAATCCTGTGCTGTAACCATCTAGTTAACAGCCCCCCACATAATCTGTTAAGTTTTGATTGTTATGCATTATCATAAATTTTCCTCTGTACGCCATAATCAGTTACTGCACATTATTTATGCCATTACTAACAGACATTTAATTTAAAGTGTAACCCTGTAAATAAATAAGTGTTCCATGCAAGACTGTTTGAATCCATAAATACAGACTTCTGTCTTTCTAAGAAAGAAATACAAGGTGCAAGTGAAGGAAAGGTTAAGAATATGCCAGTTATATGTCAGTGTTGTGTAGCAGTTAGAACCTAAGACTCAGAGCAAAATCTTTTGGATATTATTTCTGACTCTTCCACAGAGTCCTTATGTGGCCTTGAACATGTAACAACCTTCCTATGTAAAAGTTGATTAAATGGCTGTAATAGTACCTACCTCAGGCTACATAAATTCAAATTATTTTTAATGTCCTTAGTAATCATTATATGACTCTCAGGGGAGAGAGAGCTATGGGAGATGAAAGAGAGAAAGAAAAAGGAAAAAAGCAAAGAAGTCAAAAAAAAAGAAAGAGAAGGAAGAAAAAGTGCAAAATTAACATGTTAAGGTCAACATTTATTTATTAGATAATGTTAGTGAGACTAAAATTTGCCCTCTGAAATAAAAGTTAGGTAGTGAGTACCACTGTTCTGCTCTATGCCTCTTTATATTTCCCATCCATAAATCTTTTCATGCCAGACCTAGCTAACACCTTAATATTCTTAAAAAAAAAAAGGTGTTTGAACACAAATATAATACAAATAACACGGGAGAATCAGATTCTGTTACTTTAGTACTTAAATTACGTGTGAACTGGACCAGTGTGTGGTGTAAATTAGCACACAAGACCTAAGGGGTTAATCTCTACAATACTAAGCAACCTGACACTGAAAAGTAAAGTGACTGAGTCTACGTTTTAATACGTACAATATTATTTTCTATTCTAGCCTGGGATACCTATGAGGATCTTCAATTAAATTAATAAAGAGAGTTTTTCAGCTATCATTTTCCACTACATCCTCTAATCCAACTTCTAGGAGATGCTCCTATCCTGGAATCCAGTTTAATGTCCTTTTCACAAATTCTAATGACCTGTTGCTGCGGTAATCTCAGAAACAGCAGGGAAGAGAGATCGGATAAGATAAGAGGAAGAGGAGGAGGGGGAGAGGAGGGAACTTGGCATGCAGCATCCCCACAGCAGCATCAGCTGCCCCAGCAGAACTCTGCTGCACCTCAGATGAGCTCCAAGTGAGAGGTGCCCAAGGCACAGAGTTGCTGTGTGCCCCACACCAAGCACACTGCCCCCTGCAGTACAACACAGCACTGTTTTGTGGGCCCAGCTCAGGCAAGGTTTCAAGTGGGCAGAACCGCAAGAGGTCACAGGCCTTGCAAAAAAGAACTAGAAATGGAGTTGGGGCACTGAGGAGTGCCCTTTAAGCACTCCCCTACAAAGTGCATCGACATTTATTTCAGCTGGGATTATCATAGACTCTCCCACCGCCACACACACATGCTTTTTCCAGCCATTTTAAGCACTGAGCTCAGGGATTTACAATCATCTGCAACGATCAACAGCCCACAACAATCCAGACTATTATACAGAAACCCGTGGAGTCACCCTTTCCCTGACCTCCACAAATATTAACAGTTGAGGTTTTGACTTATCTTGCTAATTTAAAATGCACTTGGGAGACATTTGCCGGTGTTGAAATGAAAAATACTATATTGATTTGAATCACATTACTGCCAGATAACAAATACTAAACCTAAATTTTTGGTAGCTGTACAAATAGTATATATATATTGTGTGGATGCAGCCACATACCACAGAGAGAGCTGCATATGCGGCCCACAACAGTAAATAGCTTGAGGACCATGGCTGTAAACAGGTATGTCTTTTGCTATCTGTGTGAAAATCTATCAAAATTTGTTTAAGCTATAAGCTTTTGAAAAAAAAAATCACATTTCACACATGCTCAGTAGAGAATTATTAGATTGTAACAGCTACCGTCCCCAAAGATTCCATGAGGGCGAACCCTGTGAAGACAAAGCTGCAATTTGCAATAGAAGGGCAGGAATGGAATTTGAATGTTTAATTACCTTTGTAGTGTGCATCTTGACCCATGAGGGTACTCAAACTAAATATTGTTTTGCAAAAGCAAACTCCTCTACATTACACTGGGGGAAAGTTCTAAAAGTTCTTTTCTGTATGAGCAAATAAAATAATGAAGATTAGTAAGAATATTTTTTTTTCTCATCATGACAGGCTGATGATCCTTATACATTATCCTGAAACCTATCACTGTGCCCATTTCCATATTTTGGATGTACAGTGGTGATGTGTTATTATCTTCATTCCTTTAGATACAATATGAGAAAATGTGAATAATCACAATTAATTTTCTTTTCAAGCCACTTTCAATTACATTAAATCGTGGCAACTGTTGCTAATACAGCTCATGCCCACCAGGTGGCATAAGGAAATCAATATAAATAAGGAAAGGATGTTTGCCTTTTCAATTGTAACCTAAGAGATGCTGTGAATGGATAGGAAGCTATCTGCTGCTTCTCCGCTCTGTTGAACTGGCAGTATTAGGAAGGGACTGATCAACCATCCTCTTTTGATGGGACTTCAGAGACTTTCCATGGTGAAAGGGGAAGGCTGAAATTGAAAGTAGTTTGGCAGTCCTATGTAATATCTGGTGGCTACATCTTTTTAGTTACCCTCACTGCGAGTTGTAGCTGTAGCAATCCTGCTAGTTAGCACTGTTGATAATGATGATAAAATCATCACTGTAAATCATCTAACGGTAAGTTCAGTTAATCAGCAGATTCCCTCAATTCTGCACAAGCAGCAACCCTAAGAGCAACAGGCTCCCCAAGGACAGGAAACCAAAATGAAGCTATGATGGCCAATGAGACCAGATGGATGGGGCCAGGAGCCTTGCCCCAGTGAATCACAGAACTGAAACACAGAAAGAAGAGACCTAAACAGACTGGGAAGTACTGGAGGTGCAGGATTGAGAAGGTGAAGTTGTCAGTTGGCACAGGACAACAGCACTGACAGCTGCTGGAGGTAAGGGTCAGAAACACTGCAGGGGATACAGAGTCCAGAGGGAGAAATCCAGAATTCTATCAGCTGTAGGGAGAAGTTCTGGGAAGAAGATGCCCAACAGCTGGAAGGTGTGAGGATGACTTAGGCAGAGGGAATGGGGAGAGAAAACTGCTTGACAGCAGACAGAGCTCACAAAGCAACAGAGTTTGTGCAGGAAAAGTAACTGGGAGGATCTGTGAACAGCAGATAAAAGAACTAAAACTTCTTACACACAAAGCCAATATCCAAAACCAGAGGGGGTAAGGGTTCCAGACAGCTGCTGATGCTCCGAGGACTTAAGTTTACTTTTACTAGCTTCAGTAAGAAATGCCCCCAAACCACTTTCCCCAAAGCAATTCCTTCAATTTCAAGAAACAAAGCCACTTATTGCCTGCCATGTCCTCTATATTTTGCTAATAACTCCAACTCCAGTGCTGTTCCACACCCACCTCTGAGTCTAACCTAGCACCCACTGAATCTATGGAAAACTTCCCATTGGCTTGAGACGTCACTGGATCGGATCAGGCCTTCTGTGCCTGTCTTGATGTTATCCTGTTTTTGTGTAGTGACTTCCCTGTCTCACTGAGCCATCATTCTTTCCTCATTCATCTACTTCATGAAAACATACCTCAAAAAGTGAATCTATAATGAAATAAATAGTAAAAAGTCCAAAAGACACCCTTTAAATTGCTCCCTCCTTGAACTGCCCAGTGTGCTCTGTCTTCTGTTTGTCTAACCAAGTTCTCTGGAGCAGGAACTATTTAATTTTGAGGGGAGTTAATACTTTGCTAATGCTAAAATAATAATAATGATGTGATCTGATACCTTTAACTCTGAGCTCTGAATATAAAATCCAGCACTCAAGGGCACTGTGGATTTGTGACACAATCTGAAGCAGTAGGGACTTGTGTACAGTAATAATTGCTCTGCCAGAATAGTCTGGCTACTGCTCTTCCTGCGTAATTAATCTATTTATGATTCAGTACATGTTATTAATGAGCAGGAACCGTAAACTGGTTATTTTTTTCAGATTATCTTGTACATAACAACATAACTGAATAGAAAAGGTATTTGCAATGTGTTAGATAACACATTGTGTGACATGTGGCACACCTCAATGAGTGACGTCATTCCTTTAAAGCTTTGGGATGGCTTTTGCCTAGTAGGAGGCATGCTATACACCACCACCAGTAACCCAAACTGCAAAAGCCTGCAGTACATGTTGGTCAGTCACATACTGTTTCTAGGACTCCATGTAACATACTATTATTTTAGTCAAAACAGAGATGAATTGTTGGCTTAGTTAACAGAAGGAAGTTGCTGTACACTCATGTAACTGAGTCCTATCTAGAGCTGTGTGAAATATTTGCAAAAAAAATCCATCCAAATCCATACAAAACTGATCTGTTTTTATGCTAGGTTACAAACTAGGAATTTATACTAGGTTGGTGTAAACTGTTAAGCTTCTCTGAGATTCATGAACAGGTTAAGTGACTTTGCTTTGGGTTTAATTTTGAGGAAACCTAGACCGATTTATGGGTTTGCATCCTTTGTTATTCTGCTACTGATCATTCTTTTTAAGCACTTTACAGTTCATCACTAAAGCTAGCCCCTGACGCAAATAGATCCCAATCCAAAAATCATATGAATTTTGAAGTTTGGTTTGGTTTCAATTTTGATGTGCAATTAGGTGAACCCCATCTTTTGACTGAGCTTTGCTTTTAGATTTTGAATTTGAATTCAAAGTGACATTCTGGGCGTTGTTTGTGAAATCATGATTGTCAATCTGAAGAAAATGGGACTATTTCTGTCTTGCTCCAGAATTCCAAGATGCACCAGGGAGCGGGCTGTGGCACCCCAATTCTGAGGGCCAGCCCCAGCCCAGACACCACTTAGAGATGCGCAGCAACAGCTTTAAAATTTGCCACTTGAGTAGGGTCCTTAATGGACCCTATGCCAGTGGAGATTGGCATGGTCAAGCTCTGCTTAGCCTCAACACACCTTCCGTACTGGAAGAAGGGGAAGCTGAGATGCAGGGACCAACAGTGGCACCGATGTGCCAGAATGAGAGTTCCCTGTGCCAAGGAAATTCTCTATTGGTGATCTGTGGCTGAATTATGTCTCCTTTAGGCCATTTGAGTGGTGGTAAGATGCAGAAACCTAGCTTGACCCAGTCCCTGAATGAGATCCTGTAATGAGAAATTACTAAGTTTTACATATTCCAAAGGGGTAGCCGTGTTAGTCTATTGTAGAAAGACAACAGAGTCTTGTGGCACTTTTAAAGCGTCTGACGAAGTGGGATTTTCTCCCACGAAAGCTCATGCGATTAATAAATCTGTTAGTCTTTAAAAGTGCCACAAGACTCTGTTGTCTTTCTAAGTTTTACATAGCTCTGCTTCCAAGGAAAATACAAAATATTGGGCTAAAAGGTGTTTTATGTTGGGTATATACTGTTGGCCTTTTATTTTAAGAATGTATATGCTTTATATCTATATATCTAGATATATATAGATATAGATATATCTTAACTGACTCTAGGTAAGATTAGCAAGAGCTGTATTTCTACTTATCCTACAGGACACCAAGAGAGGAGAACATTTGTTGGAATGTTACGTAGTAAGCTCAGTGTCTGTCAATATTTTCAGATTTATATTAACAATGACAACTGATCATTGTAAGACAGAAAGAGATTTTCATTTCAGCTGGGGAAGATAAAGGGCTAAAGTTTTTTTTTTTTGTTGGACCCTGAGGTGCGACCTTGTTGCTATCAGATATTTAAATCTACATTTGATGAAAATATGACACATATCAAAATTACATGTAATATTATGCAGGCTGAGAGAATGAAATGCTTTCCAATCTAAAACAAAATAATTCCCCCAAATTAAGTTTGCCGATACTGGTGAGACGGTGCGAAAACTCCTGCATGTAATTCATTTGAAAATGTATTTGCCATCATTAGCAGCTTTTTAACTCCCATGAGAAAATCCACTCCATTTAACAAATAATATGTAATAATAATAATAATTAAAAAACCGGAAGGTCCAATCCTACTCCCTAATGAGAGATTATACTGACTCCAACAGGAGAAGGATTTGGTCCTAATCTCCCTATTATATAATTTTAACTTTTCAAATGGGCATTTGAGTACGAGTCATGTTGCAATTTCTCCTATGTTAATTGAAGGAAAGCCAAAGATTTTTCTTCTGCCAACTACAATAGAAAATAAACAGCATATGATTCTATTTATTACTGAAGTTAGCTGTTTGTATTTTAGTATTTACATCTCAGCATTTCAGAGCTCTTTAAGAGCCTTTCAGAAAAATGAGGGTTTTCTTCTAGTATCTTCATCCACTATCATTATAAAACAAGTGCTTCACAAATACAGCAAATTCAAGTACTGGACTCAAATGAGCATTTTTTATCCGCACTAATTTGTCTCTTAGGCCTTGTCTACACTAGCGCTCGGCAGTAAAACTTTTTTCAGTCAGTGGTGCGAGAAAAACCAAAAACCCTCTTGACCAACACACATTTTACCAACAGACATGCTGGTATAGACAGCACTTGCACAGATGGTTTACTTATGCCTGTGGAAGAGCTCTCTCCTACTGACACAGAGCAACTACATGGGAGACCATACAAAGGTGCAGCTGCAGTGGTACAGATGTGCTGCTGTAAGATCTGTAGTGTAGACACAGCCTCAGAGATTGGCTTATACACAAAGCACTGTGTGTTACTAGGCTCTTTTTTTCTTCAGGTTATAACCAGCATTTTGTTATATAACCAGGCCAATAGTTGTACTTAAAAAAGTCTTGTAATCCGTGAAGCCAGCAGTAGTAATTACTCTCTAAATACCTGCTTCATGAATTTCTTCTTGTCCAGTGTATGAGGAAAACACCTGTCCAAAGAATTTGTATTGCTGTTCTCTAAAGTTGTTTTGCAAGTAATCCATCAGCATCACATAGCCAGACTGCTGCATTGTAAGGACTTCACAGAATACAGCCAACTGAAAAATAAAAGACAGCACATTTCCCATAAGAAATCATAAAAAGTAACTGGATTCTGATAACAGGCACAACTCTGAGAAAAGGAATAATGTAGACTGTCTCAGCTCAGGAGTAATTGCAGGAAACATGATTCAGACACACCTCTGAGGGTATGTCTCAGGAGCGTAGCCACCCCGTTTTCTAGCCAGGCCTCTGAGTGTGTAGGTGAGCCCGGCCAGGGGCAGAAGATGCTCCAGTTCCTAGGTAGCAAGTGTAGCTATGTGAGGAGGAGGGAAGGGGCGAGGCAGCGAGATGAGACCCACCACCGCAGCGCCCGGCAGCGGCGTGAAGTTCACCACTGTGGCTGCGGGGCTGGAAAAGTGGAAAAGTTTGGTGGAAAAGTTTGCACTGCTGCCAGACACTACAGTGGGCAGGCCTCATCTCCCAGGTCTACATGTGCCTACGCCCCTGCTATGTCTACACTGCAATTAAACATTTGCAGGCAGGGCCAGATTTAGGGGCAGGCAACTGCTTGAGATGCTTGGCTTAGGGGGGCAGAGGGCTCAGGGTGCTCTTTCTGTTAGTAACAAAAGGAAAAATAGAATGGTTGACGTAAAATGTTTTGGATATGCTGTTTGATGATTCATTTTTCACTAACCTCCTAGAATGTGCAGGACCTTTGTAGAATCTCAAACCTAGAACCTGCCAAATATTCTGTGAAGCACTTCCTAGAAAGCAGTTAGCCACGCCCATGAAGTGGATTGGGTATATAGGGGATTGGGGATTGCCAGCCAGTCAGTGAGGTATAAGAACAAAGTGAGAATCCATCTGTGAATCCATCTTGTTCTATTGTTTAATTCTGAAAGTGTATTTGTGCTTTAAGACTTGAAGACTGTAAATTGTGCCTAATAGAGGACATATTTAATGAGATGCCAGAGATATCTATTAGCCTCCTCCACTCACCAATATAAAAGAAATACTGTCAGTTCTTTTACCAAACTTAACACCTAATGTTTGATGACTCTAATACTGTGAAACACAGAACAAACAAGGAGTCCTGTGGCACTTTTAAAGACTAACAAATTTGTTTATTGCATGAGCTTTTGTGGGAGAAAATCCTACTTTGTTAGATGCTTTGAAGAAACACAGACTTTCACTTTGTGAAACACAGACTTTTGCTCTCCCTAATATTGTCTTTTTTCCTCCGTGAAAAATAAAAGATGTCCCAAAAGAAGCCTTCAGAATCACAGTATAGGAAACAAAAAGCTCAATTACAATCTAGATAGCATCAAGAAGCAAATCTGATGGGAAAATATCTAAAACATAACAACATAGCTGTTGCCTAAAGCCCACTCTATCACCCCAGGGCAGAAGAAATTGAGGTACAAAGCGTAGAAGATGAAAGTCCTATTACTAAGAAATTAGCAGATTTACTTGAAGATAAGGAATGAAAATGTGAGGAAAGTGATGGAGAATCATCCAGTTTTCCTGGCAGCATAAAGGAGAGTGATGAGAAATAAGAATATGGCCTACATGAAAAGTAGAGCAATGCCAAAGAAATATCTGGTTTACATGAGAAGAAGAGAGAAGATAAAGAAGGATCAGCCTCACATGATGAGAGACAAAGCAGTGAGAAAGATTGCACATGACAAATCAATACTTCACATCCTGTTTTATGGCCAGAGAACCTAAACTCTGCCGATATTGATCATTATAATGTTGAAAGAATTGGGTAAAATCGAGGCTATGACATTCTCAGTAAATGAGCAGAAGCGGCATCTCTCAAAATCACAGTGCGAAAGAGTGCTCGAGAATGGTGAGAAACTGAACCGCCACTGGCTAGTTTATTCAAAATCAGCTAACAAAGTGTTGTGGTTTTGATGCAAAATATTTGACAAGAATTCCAAATCATAGCTTCTTCTTTTTGCATACAATTACTGGCATAACTTAGCTGATGCTCTGAAACAACATGAAATGTCAGCTGTACATCCAAGTCACGAAATGGACTAAAATGCAATAAAAAATTAGGCATTCAAAAGTTTGCAAATTGGAGAGGGAGGAGGCACTGAAAATGTGTCTCACATGGGACATCATTTGGGTCTAGGGTGGGCTCTGTTGCAGCTGGCCCATCCCAGCTGATTTGGCTCATGGGGCTTGGCCTAAGGGACTGTTTAACTGCTGTGTAGATGTTTGAGCTGAGGCTGCAGTCTTAGTTCTGTGACTCTCCCACCTACAGAGTCCTAGAGCCCAAGCCTGAATGTCTACCCCACAGATAAACATCCCCTTGGCCTGAACTCTGATAGCCTGAGTCAGCTGGCACAGGCCACTTGTGCTTTTTTAATTACAGCATAGACATACCCTGAGTCACAATTCCTCCACAGCTTCCTACGTGCTTTCTTTGAGGAGGCAGCAGTTTACCTTTGCACAGGCACATAGTTTAAATCAGAATCTAGCCATGAATGGAAAACAAAAAAAATGGGATGGGGGGGGAGAAAGAGAGTTTTACACACACAGATAAAATCTATTTGGAACTTGTACAATTGAAAAGCTAGGTAAAAGAAATGGTAGGTTGTTAGGCTAGAAATTAATGCTATTCACTTTTACCACATACACAAACTATTTTTCCTTGCAAATAAGAACAATTATTTCTTTCACATGGATTAAATGAATTACCTGATTTTCAGAAATGTTAATGGTGTCTTTAAACACAATCCATTCAACTGTCTCTGAACAGGGAGGAGTTGACAAAGATCCATTATAAGTATAATATTTGTCTGTTGAATTTGGCAAAAGGTTCAGCAAAGCAAATGGCTCTAATGCAGCCTGTTTTCCTGAAAAACATTTATATTCATATGGTTAAGATAATAAATAAAAGGTGAATAAACCAAAAGCAGAGCTGAAAAATGAAAGTTCCTTTGAGTAAAGCAAAAGAGTGTTTGAGGACATTTGAAGCTTGATTTCAGTGAGTGCTTAATAAATGAAAGGTTGGCCCCTTTGTACCTAGGTTTAAACAAAGATCCTAAAACAATAATTCTAACGGATCCGCAGAAGACTCTAATGAGCTGTTTTATGAAAGGCTGAGGTTCCGCTGTAAAATCAGGACTCCCAATCTTCATCTCAGCAGTGGGCTGCAAAGAAACAATGCTTTTAGTCTTTGCCCATGGGATTCCCAGGAGTTGCTGAATGGCTTTGACCAGTAGTGAATTCAGAGTCAAGATCGTTCAATACATCACAGTACATCTCACTCTCTGTGGGGGAAGAAAGAGGTATGAAAACTGTACATGGTGCGCCATCCACTTCAGAGAAATATTACTTCATTGGAATACACCGAGCATTACATGACTGTAGCCTGCAGCAAACTGGGTTGAGATGCAGGAAATAGTGAAACATGGTGAAAAAGAATGGGACAGCTCAAGAAACAATGTTACAAGAGAAAGAATGGGCGATTACGACCTCTTTCAAGCTGGTGTAACACTTCAGTTCTCCACCCTTTGAGCAACAGTAAGGAATGATCTAAGTGGACAGCTTACATTAGCATAACTACATTTCTCAAGGGTGTGAACAATCCACACCCTTGAGATATATCGCTAAATCGACCTAACCCTTAGTGTAGACAGTGTTAGGACAACAGAAGAATTCTTCCATCAACCTAGGGATTGCCTGCCAGAGGTGGTGGATTACCTACGCTGATGGAAGAACATGAAGGGCTGCAGCTATAATGCTACAGTGTTTCAAGTTTCTCCTTGCACACATAGGGTGTGTCTACACTTCTAAATTAAGTCGACTTAAGCAGGCTTAAGTCGACTTAATTTACTCTGTGTCTACATTTGAGTTTCCTTAATTTGACTTAAGCAGTTCCTTAAGTCGAATTAAGGAAAAGTTAGTTTGAATTAGTAAAACCTCGTTTTACTTTGAACTAACCCTTAATTCGAACTAGTTAGTTCAAATTAAGTCAATGTGGCCATGTTAGTTCAAATTAACTGCTTAGTTCGAACTAACTGGCACATTGAGCTTAATGAAACTGACTAATTCAAACTATGGCACTTGCTTAGTTCGAACTAAAATTCCAGTGGGGCCATGCTAGTTCGAATTAAGTTAATTACTAGTTACCTTCTACCTAGTGTGTATCTATTTTAATAATTCTATTTTCACAAAAATGAAGCTGTGAACATCAGGATATCAAACTTGACTTTTACAGCAATTCTCCTGATAAGGCAGTAGAAATAACTTACTTTGTTAGAAAGTTCTTCAGTAGCTTGTGGAACTCTGGATTTTAGTAACAACTTGTGTTCTGTTTCACAGTCTAGACTATCAAACTAAACATTTGCAAAGTTTCAAGAGAAAATATCCTATATCAGATAGTAACATGACTTTTTTTTCCCATACCCAGAATGTAAGACTGAGAATACTTCAATTCTATAACCTGGGAACTCAGCAACTCTAATTTCAATGTACAAAGTTTAAGATATAATTCACAAGAACAATTGATGTACTATACATCTTTCTCCAGCATAAATCACTTGAATTAGTCTTAGGCCTGAATTTTATGAGTTCATTTAAGTCTATTCAAATAAAGCATGTTCTGTTCATCTTTAAAGTGCCATGTAGCTTGACTCCTGCTGCCCTTAGCTTTACAGCTCCTTGGCAAAGTTGTTGGATGGTGTTTGCCTTGATGGGTTACATCTTCCCTTTAGGTGTCTCATATAAGCATCACATCTAAAAATAATGAATAGAGCTGGGAGAAATTTTCTTAGAAACACAGTTTTGTAAGGAAGTGCCAGTTCATAAAATGTGAAATGCCTTATAAAGCAAGCTGAGTTTGACAAACTTTCATCAATTTGCAGGCAAGTTTACAACATAACCACTTCCCTGCCAGCTCACAGGGTGGACTACTGGGGACCCCAGACTTCCAGGCTATGGGGCAGTCATGTCATGCTAGGGCTTTCAAGCTCCTTGTTGTGAAGCTGGGAACTTGGCAGCTCTGGAAACCCATGTTCTAGCTGCAACTCAATGGGAAGTGGGGAGAGGAGAAAGGTGGCAGTGAATCTCATGGTCCAGGTCAACTGATGGGGTTTATGCTGTAGGACTAAAAATAGAAGTGTTGTCATCCAGGCTGGAGCCTGGGCTCTGGGAGCCTCCTCCTTCCCAGATTTCAGAACCTAAGCTCCAGCCTCAGCCTAAACCTCGATGCTGGTATTTTTAGCACCAAGTGTAAGCCCTATGAGCCCAAGTCAGTTGACCTAGGCTCTGAGACTCACTGCTGCAGTCTTTTATTGCTGAGTACATGTACCTTCAGAGCCTAGGATCTTGGCTCCACAGCAGGAAATAGGGAAGCCTTAGGAGCTCAACATCTAACCAGTGGTTGGCTCCTGGCTCTGCAGCAGGGAGCATACCACTTGAGCTGGGACTCTCAGGGCGTCCAGGCTCTCTGCCGGAGAGCCCACCACCTGAAGTGTTGGGAAGAGCTTACAGGTTTCATGGTTCAGGGACAGCCCTGGCTGGGTCAGTGTTCCCAGGGCTTCCAGACTCCTGGGCCAGCTGGCTCACCATGCTGCTGTTTCCAAGCGGGATCAAGGGCCTGGAAGCCATAGGGCCCCTAGGCCTGCATCTGCAGATCCTGGATCATGGGAAGCTTCTGACTGAAACTGACAATGTTAATTTCAATCAGCAGCTATCTGTCCCAGGGAGAATATTTCATTTCAAAACCAGGATATGGCCTTTAAATGCTTTTTGGTGAGGTTTCCAGTTGGTGAGAAATTTTTGAAAAATTTTATTTTGCTCAGACTCGAAATAAAACCAAATTTCAAAATACTGAAATTTCTCAGGCATGAGAAATCCTGAGTTTTGATCAGCTGTAATAATGAATTCTAGATGATTTGTCAAATTCACCTTGCCCTTATAAGGTACAAAAGTTCCATCACCTTATTTTGTGTTTGTCTTTTGGGGACAGACATTTTAGGGGCTAAATGTTTTAAAAGTTCACGACACATATCCTACAAAACTAATCATCATGATAATCAATATTTTAAACCCATAAATCTCAGATGACTTTTTACAAAAGGTAGGTAATTTTATCCCCATTTTGTAGACAACAAAACAAAACAAAACCTGTAGAAGCCAGGCAGGGTGATGAGATATACCACAGTCCTTGCTACAGCACAGCTACAGTAGGGTACTGTATAAGCCTTCTATGTCGACTAACGTGTTTTTTCCATCAAAGTAGATCAATTTAGCTGCATCTCCACTAGGGGTTAGGTGAATTTGACTACAGCACTCAGGGCATGACATTTTTCACAGCGCTGAGCAATGTAGCTAGTCTGACCCAAGTTTTAGGTGCAAACCAGGCCTTAATGACTTATTCAAGGTCACTGGCCCTGATTTAGGAATCTTTATTTATGTGCTTAAGTGCTTTCCTCAACTGGGGCCACAATGAGATAGAGTAAGTAACAGAAAGTAGGTCTCCTGATGCACCATCTCCTTTGTGATCTCTGAGGTAAATGAAAAGACATTTAAAAACAACAACAACAACATAGCATTCACACACTGACTCAAAATCTGCTCTGAATGACACCAGTATAAATATAAAGTAACTTAATGGAAACTGAGTTATTTCAGAATGACACCAATGTCATTGAAAGTGGAATATGGCCCATGAGTCTATTGAATACTTTCATTCACAAAATATCTCTGTTCCCTGAACTAACTTATTAGAAAGATCTTTGTTTACTACAATAGCTGTATTTGTCCTACAAATTACACAGAAAACTCAGATATATACAATTAAGAAACCTTAATGAATAAATTGGAAATTCCTCTTGACTGAACACTGCAATTATAGCAATATCACTGGAAGAGTTAAATGTATTCCCTTTGAGACTCAGGCTCTTCCTGTTTATTCCAGTAATTATTTTTTTTTCTTTTGTGGGGGGGGGGGAGGGAGGGGGATAATACAAATGTGGCATTTTTTATTTTGGCTTTAACAAAAGTGACCAGGTTTATGGCAGGCTCATGGTCCCAACAGCTTCAATAAGATTTGCATGTACATTCAAAAGTGGACTGTGGCTCAACTAATAACCAATCATGCAAGAAAATAAACTCACCAAACCGACTGACACTATCTACTCCTTCGATGATTGCATTATAATCCATATTATCTTCCAGGCCAAACTGTTAAAGAGAAATAACATTCTTTATTAAAAACAGAGTTTAAGTAAAAAATAAAAGTTTTAAGTTAGCTGAAGAGACAGAGAATGTAAAGAAGAGTAATCAAACATATTTGCCAAATTGTTTATTGTGCAAAATAAATTTGAAAAATATATACATCTTTTAATGTGCTTATTATATATCAGAACTGTTTAGCTTCAGATTAGATATCTGCTATATTTCAAAGCAAAGTTAATTCCACAGATTTACAAAATGTTTACCTCAAATAAAATCGATAAAGCTCTTAATTTCCCATTTCCTTTAATTGCCTCCTCAAAATTTGTAAATTGACCTGCATCATAGCAGTAGATTTGCATCTGTAAATATAATAATTAGATCTTCAATTTTCAGAAGTACACATTGCATGATAGAAATATATCTTTAAAAGAATTTAAAAATACAATTATTTATTTCAGATATTTCTATTCTGAGAAAAACTCTTGAAGTAGTAACAAACTTCAATTCTAATACATGCATCTTCTGAATTTCTCTCACACATTGCCTGAAAATTTACTTGGTGAAGCCAGTGGCAAAGCTCCCATTGACTTCAGGAGGGCAGGATTTCACCCACTGTATCTACCCCACAACCACCAAAAAAGTAGAAATGTATTGGTAACACAATCAGATATTTGATCCTGTCTTCTCTGAAGCCTCATACCTTCACACCTCCACCACATGACAACCAAAACCTTTTGGTGACCCCACCCCTCTTCCCCTGGGATGATTTCAGAGGTTTTGCTTTCAGATGTGTTGGAAGGATGGCACACATAAAATAGGAGCTTGAGTGGAAAGTCTAAATGGATTGTGCAGTCAAGAAGACTGAATGGACTATATTGCCCATTGTGAAAGTTTCTGACTAACAGTTCCTCATGGTACTGGGAGGAGAAGAGAGGAAGACAGTACCTTCCTCTCAGGGAGATCTGTCCTCCAGAGATACATAATCTTTTATAACTTATTACAATAGACTATGAATTGGTCCATGGAGTTTACTATAACTCTCAAGTATTTGATCATCTGGCATTTTGGTATTACATTCAGTTTGCAGGACTAGATCCTGAATTTGATACGAATAGTTGTGCTCATCTGTCCTGAGCAATTCTGAATTTTTGAAAATACACACTTGTCAGAATGGCAAACTAAAGGCAACTGACTCAGAAGCTATTGAAACCAGTGGCAAAACACCCACGTGCTTTGGATCAGGCCTTGACTAATATTTGAAAACACAGGATTTAAGTATTACTCATTTGGACTGAAAGGAGGTTTATATACACACAATATACTATAATCAAATGATAAATTAACATCTTTAGCAAGTAATGATTATTTACAGGACTATACAGTATTAAGTTTATTACAATTCATTACCTCAAGAGGAAATTTTTGTCCTTCTAAACTATGTTCAGAGCCATCTGATGATATATTGCATTTTCCCCAGTGAAAAATTATCTTGCTGGCTTTAAATACAGTTTCTGAGCCACCTCCACTGACATAATAATCATTTGTCAGGTTAATTTCCACTGAAGAGTAAAAAAGAATGGTCAATGAACATGTCTATGCATTTGCAATTCAAAGACGTCAACATTACTAGCTAAAAGGTAAACATATGTTGGTTCTCCTTATATTTCATAAACAGCTTAGTTGAATAATCCACATTATGTCAAGTAAGAAAACCATTTGGGAGATTTATAGCTGCTAATAACAAAATGAAATGTATTTTACTTCATTTCAAACTGTGGTTCATAAAATAGTCAGATGGGGAGCTGAATTATTTTTATATACTCTCATAATCCAGTGTTTTATAATCCATCTGAAATCTGTCAGTCATAAATTAACCAAAAGCTCAAGAAAGCTAGCCTACTAGAGAAGCCCTCCTTTTAAAAAAAGAAAGCAAAATCCTAATAGCCTAGCTTTGCAATCCCTAGATACAGCCCTTAATGAGAATGCATGAGCTGATAATGCAAATAGAAATGGAGAAAGAATTTATTGAGCATGGTACCAGGGAGTTAACTACAAATAATGAGAAAACACTTACGGCTTGTCTACATTAAGATATGGGGCACTCCTTGGAGGAGGATAAATTAACAGTGGATTAAGGCCACTTTACTTCTGAATGACAGCATTGACCCTCGGCTGGAAGGGCGGCATGGGCAGTGGGGGTGGTTAAGGTGCTTTAACTTTACATATAAATGTGGCCAAAGGGAAAAAAAAATGTATACTAGATACCAGAAAGAATTTCCTAACTGTGATTAGATATAAAGTTGTGGAATAGACTTCCAATGGAAGTGGTAGAAGTTCTGTCACACAAAAAAATCGTCAATAAACTGGACAAAGAGCAGTACACAGATACGTTGTGGAGAACAATCCTACACTGGCAGGGATATGGACGAGATGATCTGTCCTGAATTCTCTTCTTGCCACACATAACAATAGTGGATTCCCAGTTTCCTAAATTCCTTCACTCAGTGCCATGAAGAAATCGGAAGGAGGTTTGGCTAGAAGGCCATGTTGCTCCTTTCAAATTCTTTGAACTTCTATAGAGGTGGAGGGTCTCAATTCACTTTTATAAGCATTAATACTCTTGTAAGGCAGAGAAGAACTATCTCCCCAATTTACAGATAGGAAAATAGAGGCATGGGGGAGTTAAATGATTTTTCCAGGATTATAACAGGAAGTATAAGCTGGAGTGAAGAACAGAATCTAAATGTTCTTATTCCAAAACCTTTGCATAAAACAAAAGACCATCCCCCTCTCCAAATGGGAAACAGCTTTAGATCACTACTATAGATCCAAACAAGCAGCTTGGCTCTGCAACACTAACTAATTCTATGAATGCTTACTGGTGATTGGGTGATTATTCATGGAATGCAAAAAATGATTTTTGTATCTTAATTGCATTTTCTAGGACAGGCATTATTATTAATAATTATTACTTTGTGGCAAATGCTAAATTATTATTTAGCTTCAATAACTACTCATTATGGGTTGATACTAATGATGTGATTACTCCAGCTATTTCTAACCATGCACATAATTTCCATTTGTTTTCTTTATTTTAGAGGCTTTCTATTACTTTGGGCTGCTATTGCCACCTGGCTTTTTCCTAATTGCTAAAATGAGAAATGCAAAGGCTAAAAAAAGGAAGAAAAGAAGAAAAATATAATTAAAAAACCTCAGCTACCCATTACATTTCATTTTCATGATCCCCAATTAGAACAAAACATGAAATCTGATATTTTACCTGTTTTGCCAGTATTGTGAATGAAAGTATCTTCTGAAGTTTTCTTTTCCCAGCCTTGAAATTTAAGTTTCTTGAGATTTACATTTACTTGGGTAAGATCTTCATCAATATTAATAGGAGACTGTTTGGCACCATTGCATGCTGGATATTTCTTTCCCCAGTTCTTTTGGTTCAAAGTTCCTAAACATCAAAACATTCTAGGTAAACATTAACTTGCAAGCTAGTACTTCTAGTTTTTACATATGGAAAAGTAAAATATAGAATGTACTGTCCAGGCAGAAAACTTGCCTTTCGTAGTCTTCATTTACATCTTTACATGCAATACATATGACTTGCATCCTAAACATTAGACATAGAATCATAGAATCTTAGGGTTGGAAAGGACCTTGTGAGGTCATCTAGTCCAACCCCCTGCTAAAAGGAGGACCACTCCCACTAAATCATCCCAGCCAGGGTTTTGTCTAACCGGGCCTTAAATGTTTCCAAAGATGGAGATTCTACCACTTCTCTAGGTAACCCATTTCAATGCTTCACCACCCTCCTATTGAGAAAGTTCTTCCTAATATCCAACCTCGACCTCCCCAGCCACAATGTGCTCCTTGTTCTGTCCTCTGTTACTGAGAACAACCTAGCTCCCTCCTCTTTAGAACACCCCTTCAAGTAGTTGAAGGTTGCTAAAAAATCCCCTCTCAGTCTTCTCTTTTGCAGACTAAATAAGCCTCGTTCCTTCAGTCTCTCCTCATAAGTCATGTGCCCCAGCCCCCATTAATTTTTGTTGCTCCCTGTTGGACTCTTTCTAATTTGTCAACATCCTTTTTATAGTGGGGAGCCCAAAACTGGACACAGTATTCCAGATGTGGCCTCACCAGTACCAAATAGAGGAGAATAATCACATCTCTCGATCTGCTGACAATGCTCCTACTGATGCATAGGGAATAACAATTTTAGGGCATCTAAAATAATCATATACAAAGACTAAGGTGAAATGACCATCAACTGATGATCAAAATAGATCATGTATACATACACAAGTATATATGCTAAAATACGCAAGATAGAAATGGAACAAATATCCAGGGAAGGTCAAGGGAATCTAGAGTGATCATCTTTAGGAAATGCTGCAAAACTTTCTTTGAAAAAGCCTTTACATTATAAGATTGACACTTTTAACACTGCCACCTTCTTGTACCAAACAAACCACTGCCAATCACACACAAAAAGAGAAAATTAAAATAAAAGAAAATTAAAAGCAAAATCCTCACCTCTAAGCAGAGCTTTTAGCATGAAAAGGGAGAAGTGAAGAAACTCTATGACCCCACAAAGTCTGCTAATGACTTTGCTATTACTATTGGAATACATGGAAGGCACTTAGATAATTTGGTAATGGGTATGACAGATATGGAGGTGCTTTGTAAAACTGGCTAATATTATATATGTTCTTTCTGTTCATCTGACTGTTGTATGTGGGGGTTACTGCATGAATACAAAGGAGATTCAAGCAGAGGTTGTCTGGACATAAGATGGAATAAGGAAAATTGCTTCAGATAGTCACCCACTTATTGATATTTAAGAGACAATGCAGGTACCATTCACTTTGAAAGTTTACATCTGACACCCAGCTGTGCTCAACAGTCTAGCTTGGAAAAAGGGTGTAGTGCCCCACACCCAGCTTCTAACCACAGGAGGATCCAAGCCCATTTAATACTGGAACAAGGAAATTTGGCTCAATTAAAAGACAGGCCCTCAAAGACAAGGCAGACAGTGACTTCTGGAGGACAGACTGAGCTTCAGAGGTCAATGATCTGGAGTAAGATAGTCCTGCTTCAACCTTTAAACATGTGTATAGACTGTTTATTATTATTTTAAAACCCTCTACTATTATACTTTGCTTTGTTTCTGCTGTAAAGATTAAACAATACTTTGTTTTAAGAAGGCTGTTTTGAGGTCACTAATCAATAGTGGACAAAAGTTTCCAAAAGGCAAGAGCTGCCGATACCAAGTTCAGTAGGACCTGTTGAGGTTAAGCCTGGTTCATCCACAGAGTGCTGGTTCATCCACCTGGTCTAAGAATAGGAGAAATGTGTGATTCTTTTCCAGGAAGGTAAAGGCACAAAGCCTCATATAAGACAGTGGTGCACTGAGCATTCAGAGAAGGGCTGCAGTAGACCTGCAATCATATAGACAGACAGATATATAAGTAGATCTTGAACTAAATGCTTTAGGAAACTGAGCTAAAAAGGGTACTGACATCACCTAACTGTGCATAAGTAATGTAGGTGTTGATATGAGATTCTGATAGAAGAAACTGTCAGCTGCAATATCCAATCAAACCAAACAGAGCTCACGATGGAGTTATCACCTTGTTTCTGAATTTTTTGGAGGTGGGGATTATATAGCTTTGTATTGAGTACTTGACCCTGGAGAATGCCAGCTTATCTAAACATAGAGTTCCTATCCAAATTATGCTTCTTATAGTGGACAATCTCTCCAAGTGAGCTTTGATGGGATTTCCTAATGTAAGGTAATATCTTGTATACTTGTGGAATTTTCATGAGACCCCCCCCCCCCCCAAAAAAAAAACAAAAAACAAACAAAAAAAACATGAGTATGGAGCTAACATTCCACTCTCAAAACTTCCCTCAAAGGATTCTGAGCACAATAAATAAGCATTTCTTGTGAGAGAACAATGATTAGAGGGCATTCAAAATACCATTTGCACACAGAAGCAAACAAATGGAGGGCTGGAAGGGAGTTCAAGAGACTATATTATTACTTAATAGGCATGTCTAAGGTGATTGCATTTTATAGCCAAGAAAGTTCAAGTAAAATATCTTCAAGCCCAATAACTACTCCACAATACTGTTTCAGTTATAACTAGGGTGAACTCAGTATGCACCATACCAAGATTGTTCCAGTTTTTAGGAAAAGTACAAGTTTCCTGGCTGATATTACTGAGATCAATTTTGTCCCGGATTCAATGCAACTGACCAGCTGGCCAGTCAGTCTAACCTACCTTAATGCCACCATACTGCTTCCCCTCCCCCAGTAGGACTTTCTCTTCTCTATTGCCCTCCGAGGGAATCTTTGTCCACAACTCCAACAGTCTACACATCATCTCTTCTAGACACTGATGATACTGCATCACTTGTTGTCAGTATTCTGATCTGAATATACATCCATGTTAGCTCAAGGCATCAGTAAGAATTAATAACACATTTAATTAGAGTCAAGCTCTTTCCCCCTCAAAAATGCCTTACTATATCTCTTTTTCAAAAGACTCAAACCTGACCACTCTACTTGTCTCTGATTATTGTCCTAGCAACCTAAGCTGTTAACAACAATTGTATCAATCTTTTACCATTTACCTCAGTCTGGGATCCATACCAATCTAGCTTCCACCTTTTTCACTTTGCTTAAACTGCATTTACCAAAGTCTCAGACAACTCTTCCTAGTTATACAATGTCTCAGAGTCTCTACCTTGATCTTTCTGTTGTCTTTGGTAATGTTCATTTCTCCTTCCTCCTCTTTCTAAACATCCTGTCCTCCCCGGATTTTTTTGCCCTATTGTCACAATTTCAGGGGAAGAGCATTTGCATTCCCCCCCATGTGGGCACCCACTTAAGATTTCCAGCTCCCAGCAGTCACCTCTCTAGAGTGGAGACCTGCATCTCTTTCTGTCTATCTTACAGACCATTCATCCAATCCATACTTCTTTAAGTTGCTGATAAGAATACCATGGAAGACCATATCAAAAGCTTTGTTAAAGTCAAGATCTATAATGTCCACTGCTTTCTCCACATTCACAGAATCAGTCATTTCATAGAAGGCAATCAGGTTGGTCAGACATGACTTGCCCTTCTTATTTTTCATCTAACCCCACCCCTTTCTCTCTTTTGTCCACCATATTGCCATTCTCTAAAGCTTGCAATCTTTGTGACATTGTTGACTCTTTCCTGTCCTCCTCAAATGGGCATCCAAGTTATCATTAAATCTTGCCACTTCCTTTTCCATAATATTTAAAAAACCTGATCTTTTCATTGCTGATTGCATGGAGATGACAGTGGTATGGACAACTGATATCTCCACCCTTGAGTATTGTACCTTCTTCCTAGTCTTTTCTGGCCTCCTCGATATCCAGTTCACTCTTCTCCAATCCATCTGCACAGCTAAAATGATCATTCTCCACATCAATTAGGGTGTGTCACTACTCTTCACTGAATCATTCCATTGGCTACCGCTTATTCACTTTATCAACTTTTGACTTCTAGTCAGCATCTTCAAGATCCAGCCCTGACAAACATTTTGGATGTGGTGCCTGGCTACATGGCCTCATCCTCTTTTTTCCCTCCTCACTGATGCCAGACATGATGTCCCTATTGTTTCTTTCTCCCACTTGTCTTCTTTGCACCTTCTTCCCTCCACATGCCAGTGCAACAGGCCCTTCACTTCTCCTCATCTGAATCCCTTCTAAAGCTTCACACTATTTATAAAGCCTACAATTAAAATCAACATTTTTTTTTCAAAATTAAAAAAGAAACCCATAAACTATGGCAGTGCTTTTCAACTTGTAGTTCACAAACTATGCATGGGGTCTGCATCTCCATTTGACATTTTTTAGCAGTTGATAAAAAAAAAGAGTGAAAGACACTGATTTATGGTAACTCTTTTCTCTAGTTTTTCCAATATGTTTAGTGTCTCTGTAGATGTCATCTAGAATGTAAGCTCTTCTAGTCAAGAATTGCTTTGTTATTTGGGCCATAAACAGCACAGAGCACAACAACTACTGAATGCTAAATTAATAACAATACTAATAAATAATTCGAGAATATCCCAGACAGCACAGGACCATTTTAAATCTTCCACACTGCCCTGAGTTACTGCACTTAAATAGGAAGCTGGTTGCAAGTAGTTCAGCATCATCAAGGTCCAGAAGAGGCAGTTAGACCCTCCAATCTTAAGGTACAAGTGCAGGGTGGTACATGAAGTGGAGGGCGGTGTCATGAAAAGGGGGAAATGTGACCGGCAAAAGAGAGGACAGAAGGCAGAGGATACAGAAAGGGATGGTGGCTGCCTGCTTGGTTAGGTAAGAAGTAGAGTGATCAGGAACAGTCAACATGGATTCACCAAGGGCAAATCGTGCCTGACCAACCTGATTTCCTTCTGTGATGAGATGACTGGATTTGTGGATGCGGGAAGAGCCGTTGACGTGGTATACCTTGACTTTAGCAAGGCTTTTGATACGGTTTCCCACAGCATTCTCGTCGGCAAGTTAAGGAAGTATGGGTTGGACGAGTGGACCGTAAGGTGGATAGAAAACTGGCTAGATCAATGGGCTCAGAGGGTAGGAATCAATGGATCGATGTCTGGTTGGCAACCGGTAATAAGTGGAGTGCCCCAGGGGTCGGTCCTGGGGCCGGTTCTATTCAACATCTTCATTAATGATCTTGATGATGGAATAGACTGCGTGCTTAGTAAGTTCGCGGATGACACCAAGTTGGGGGGAATGGTAGATACTCTGGAGGGCAGGGACAGGATCCAGGGAGACGTGGACAAATTGGAACACTGGGCCAAAAGAAACCTCATGAGGTTCAACAAAGACAAGTGCAAAGTCCTGCACTTAGGACAAAAAAATCCCATGCACTGCTACAGGCTGGGGACCGATCGGCTAAGTAGCAGCGCTGTAGAAAAGGACCTGGGGGTTATGGTGGATGGGAAGATGAATATGAGCCAGCAGTGTGCCCTTGTTGCCAAAAAGGCCAATGGAATATTAGGCTGCATCAGTAGGAGTATTGCCAGCAGATCGAGGGATGTGATAATTCCCCTCTATTCGACACTGGTCAGGCCACATCTGGAATACTGTGTCCAGTTTTGGGCTCCCCACTACCAAAAGGATGTGGACAAATTAGAAAGAGTCCAGCGGAGGGCAACAAAAATGATTAGGGGGCTGGGGCAAATGACTTATGAGGAGAGACTGAAGGAACTAGGCTTATTTAGTCTACAGAAGAGAAGACTGAGGGGAGATTTGATAGCAACCTTCAACTACTTGAAGGGGTGCTCCAAAGAAGAGGGAGGTAGGCTGTTCTCGATGGTAACAGAAGACAGAACAAGGAGCAATGGTTTCAAATTACAGCTGGGGAGGTCAAGGTTGTATATTAGGAAAACTTTCTCAAGAGGAGGGTGGTGAAGCATTGGAATGGGCTACCTAGGGAGGTGGTAGAATCTCCATCTTTGGAGATTTTTAAGGCCCGGTTAGACAAAACCCTGGCTGGGGTGATTTAGTGGGAGTGGTCCTGCTTTTTAGCAGGGAGTTGGACTAGATGACCTCGTGAGGTCCCTTCCATCCCTATTATTCTATGATTCTAAGTATGGCTGGAGAACATGTGGCAGGAAGAAATGTGGCTAGGAAGGGGGCCAGGTGGCTTGGGATAGTGGGAATGAGAGAATGGACAAGCAAGAGAGAAAGGAAGCATATCTTCCCCCAAGGTAAAAGCCCAGGCCCACCTACTAGAGATGGGTGGGCAAAAAATAAATTGCAATTAAAAAAAACTGAAATGGATAAATTCAGGAAAATATTTGAGACTTTTTTCAACCAGCTCTACTGCTTCAGTTTCAGCTACAAAATCCTGCTTCCCGTGTCAACCCTGATGCCTTGAATGAAAGTTACTGAATTGTAATAGCTTTGTAATGATATATTGTGAGCTGTTGCAAATAGTTACTGTACCATGATGAGCTCTTTCCTGTTGTGAATAAAGGAAGAGCACAGTCTCACTGCTGCTCTCTAGCTGACAAAAAATTACTGATCTTTGTATGGTGCCATGAATGCTAACTGAAATCCAGGAAAAATAAAAGGAAAGGCAGTTTCAAAGGTGCAACTGGAGATAAGACTTCTAACGAAGATGAATTAATCAAGTCTTCGCATTCATTGCACATGGTAGGAAGTATGAAAGTAATTGGAAAACTTTCAAACAGACCTTTCTTCTCTATGTCACAGCAGTTGGTGCAACTGAAAAGTGACATAAACAAAGAGCAATATCATTGCTTGCAACTGCAGAATCAGAAGCAACTGATAATAACCTGAAGGAACATAAAATCGACAAGTCTGATGCATACTGCTCTTCAAAGGAGAATGAACTATATGAAAAATATTATTTGAACAGAGTAATAGGGAGTGACATCTGATACACTCATTTCATGCCCTACCCTTGAAGCACAGTTAAACAATTACAGAGAATTTATGTAATTGATCAAACAGCATTAGGAGTTAAATATAAAGCAAATCACTGACAAGCGGAAAAGAGAACTGCAGTTCAAGCTTGATGGTCCAATTCATATTTGTATGCCTGAGAGATGGCACTGTTACATATAGGTATTGATATAGATGTTGAAAGTGACACTTGGTGAAACTACCATAGTTTAAATGATTTGTAGAAAGTCAAAAACCAAAACAAAGAAAAATCTAACAATTACAGGTTATTCCCCAAACCAGCAGATTGTTTAAATATGAGTGATGTGATGTAAAACCACAGTTGAAAGTAGTGCCAGACATTTTGGAAAAGACTGTGAAAACTGAAGGTAAGAAAATAATTTTGCAAAACAGTGCTTTGCTGAGAAGAAACGTGAGTAAAATCATAATCTTCATTGTGAAACTGAGGCAGGCACAAAGGAAAAAAACATGTTAGCCAAAGATGTCATCTGTGGAGACACATCTGAAACTTCAAAATGAATGAGAGTAAGAGCGAGCATAACAGGTAACAAAACTACAAGAAAGGTTGCTTATCACACCACCCCTGTTATTCTCATGCTGAGGAGAAAAAAAATAGCCAGATTGACTCCTCCTCCCTAGCTGATTCTCATGTTTGACTCTTTCTCCACTCATTTAGAGCTGGCAGGAATACAGTAAATCCATTTCATGAAAAATCTGGAGATTCCAATACTTGTTTTTGTTCTAATGGAGAACAATGGGTCCTTTTGAAAATTTGCACAAAAACCAGAGTGACATACATCAGAGTACAGCTAAATTTCTAGTGGTTAGGATACTCACATGGGATGTGGAAGACTCAAATACAAGTCACTGCTTTCAGTAATCCAGAGCAGAGACTTGAATATGAGTCAAACATGGGCTCACCCCTCCCAATTGTCTCAATTCCATCCTGGACTTGGGAAACTCTCTCAAGGGCAGGTTAGTCAAAACCAGTAAGTTTCCAGGAAAAATTTAGGTTTTGATGAATCAGGGATTTTTCTTATGAAGAAAATAATTTGCTCAAAAAATTCCCATGTAGTTCCACTTCAGGTAGGCCATCCCTCCACCAATAGCTGTGGCTACCAACTTTGTGATTTCTCTGCTCTACTGAGCTCTTTGAAACTTTGGACCATAATATATTGTTGCACAGAGACTGCCCCTACTACAAAATCATTTTTGCCTTTTGTTGAACAACCAAAAGGAAAAACATGTCAGATGATAGTGCATGTGTAACCTTCGGGTGGGCTAAAATTAATTAATTGCCCCTCTCCAGTGCCCCACAGAAATCAATCCCAACCCCTATGGGGAAAGCAGCTGGAGACCCAGGATCCAGTCTGTACAGGACTCACAGCGAAGCTTGCTCAGAGCTACACTCACACATTAAAATACTACTAAAAACAAACATAACAATGAACTTTATTAACTACTAACTAAATGAACCTTATCCTAAGAAAACAAACTACAATTAACCAAGAACAATCCCTTGCATGAAAGATACCCAAGAGTCCCAAAGTCTGTGTGGAGTTCACCCAACTCTCAGCTACAGTCTCTGTTCCAGTGTGGAAGCTTGAGTGGCAAGAAATAGCTGTCCTCTTCTTTCTTTGCTGGGATCCTCTGTAGCATTACATGCAGGCTTTCTCTTCTCCTCTGCAACCAGCCCTCAGTCCCATATGCATGTCTGCAAGGTCTGTCACAAATGACTCCTTTACATGGAGAAAACATCTTGTTCACTCCTGGCTCAGCTCCTCTCCAGAACACTGAGCACATGGTCTCCTTTCAAGGCAGCTCCTGCCTGCTGTCTGCTCAGGCTGCTGCTCTCCAGTCATCTGACTGATCACACCACATCACACTAGCAGGGTACACTGTGGAGCATGCTCAAAATGCTCCCACTCCCTGCTTCTGGAAGTTTCCAGTTGTGGGTCACTAATATGCCCAACAACAGTAACCCACCCTCAGCAGGTCTCTCAGAGATAGCCTTTTCAGGCATATGGGTTACACATGGACTATCTGGAGCTAGCTAAAACAGTGCACAGGATTTGCAAGACAAGCTAGAAAACTAAGTAGGCTATAGTATCCTCTGCAGCTCTACAGAAGAGATGTGCCATGCACACATACTCAAGGTGATACACAATCTCTATGTACACTGTAATGTTATATGATTTATGGTTCACTCATCATTTACTATTGCTGCTTGGGGAATATTTATGCAGAAAGAACTTCAGACTCAAATCTGAACCAAAGCAATATGGTTCTGAAACAAGGACTGTCTATTATTTGAGCTCATTATTGAGAATGGACATATTTGTGCAAGAAACAGGAGGTTGCCTTGCTTTGGTTTTCTGGGAACAATATAATTACAGGATATGGCAAAAACAAATACATTAGGAAGGAGGAATTTTAACTTGAGAAATTTCATTTTCCCAAGTCTACAGTGTAGTAAAGTGACACAGGTCAAAACTACTAGAGCAGAAGTGTCAAAGTCATTTGCTATAGCAGGCCAGATTTAACTTGTACTACAGTGTGTACCTGATTAAGTTTATGTTTCTCATGAATGGAGGTATGTCTGCCCTGAGGGAATGTAAGATGTATTAATGTTAACAACGGCTGTTAGTGGAGAAATGCTCTGCAAATATGTCCAGGTGGAGAGGCCACTCTTTCTTCACAGGCATAAACTCTGAAAACACCGGGAAATTAGAGCAGTAATTCTCAAACTGCGGGTCATGACTCCAAAGTGAGTCACGACTCCATTTTAATGGGATCGCCAGGACACAAAGCCACAGTGACAGCTACGTGGCTGGCAGGTGGCTGAATCTCCAAATGGTAGTCCCACCTATCGAGCAAGGTTGAAGCCCCAGCCAAGAGCCCTGTGCTCTGAGTGGGACTGAAGCCTGGAGCTCTGGGTGAGGCTGACAGCCAAAGCCTGAGCTCCATGTCCTGAAAGGGCTGAAGCATCAAACCCTGTGCCCCAACCAGGCAGAAGCCATGGGCCCCACAGGGCTATGAACGTGTTTGGCGGAGGTGGGGGGATTTTTTCTTGTAGAAGGATCACAATTTTTTAAAGTCCAAATGGGGTGGTCAAAACAAAAAGCGTGAGAAACACTGAACTAGTGCAATAGCTATTGGGATTAGGAATGGGAGAACAATATCACATAAAATAACCAGTTTGACTCTATTCCTTGTCAGTCCCATGAAATATTGTTTCTGGAACAGGCAGCTCAACACAAGTGGAACAGGACTGCAACAAAAGTCATGGAAGAGGCACTTGAAACTACTTCTATAGCACCCCTCTTCCTATTATATAAGCAATGACATCCTAGAAACCTTGATTTTAAAGTTGAGTTACAGATGAAAGCAGTGCTTTTTTTTTTTTTTTTTTTTTTAAAAGGTGCCAATACTTGGCCAGGGACCTGGGGCCACCACTGCCAGAGCGGCATCACTGTGGAAAAAAGGTGCCGGTACTCAGTACCCCTGAGTACCATCACAAAAAAAGCCCTGGATGAAAGAAACCAGAGAAGGGATATGGAAGTTTTTCCATCTTTTCTTTAATTCCTTCCTACCCAGTTTTCCCCCCCTTATTTCCCAACTTGGCTTCTACCTTTTATGTTTAGAAATGTAAACGTTATGAGTTTAAGGATGTGCTTTCTATGTGATTATCAATACTGGAAGTGCCTTAGCTAAAAATCTTACAATCTTATTATTTTTAAAGTACATGATTTTAAACAATTTTATTAGAGCAAAATAATTCTACCCAGTGGTACCAAAAACAAAACTAACATTTAGCATTTATATACCACTGTTCATATTGCAAGTGCTTTATCAACCTCAGCTACTGTACTTGCTATATCACCCTCCCAAAATAAGTAACTAAGTATTATCTCATTTTTACAACAGGGTAAATGGGGCAGAAAGATAATTATTTCATTTTCAGAGAGCAGGGCGGCTCTCTGAAACAAAGCGTTGATGTGATGCTCTGAAAAGCCTTTTACTGAACCAACTTCTGTTGGTGAGAAAGACAAACTTGTCTCTCATCAAAAGAAGCTGGTTCAATAAAAAAATATTACCTCACCCACCTTGATTCTCTAGTATCATGGGACTAACATTCTTTACAATAACACTGCATACAAACAATGAATCCGATGCCATCCTGCTACTCAAACTCCTTTGTCCCACAAGGGCTCTCTCCTCAGATACATATTTGTTTGGATTTCCCTCCAGCATTTTTCTTACTGGGCTGTACTTCCAGCCTGCTTCCATTCTATGATTAATTTCTTCTGCATAGGGTAACCAGGTATCCTGATTTTATAGGGTCAGTCCCGATATTTGGGGCTTTGTCTTATATAAGCGCCTATTACCCCTCACCCTGTCCTAATTTTTCAAGTTGCTATCTGGTCTCCCTATTCCTGCACCTATCCCAATTGCTAAAGCTGCATCCCTTCTTTTTCACCTCAGCTATGGGATCTGTCACACATTTCCTTTAGTAGGCAACAGCTCTCCAACACTCACTGCCAGAGCTCTGCCTTCCTGCACTGCTTTCTCCCTACCTCCACTATTCAAGAATACCCCTGTCCAACAGTCAACTTCATTACCCCCAATTTAAAATTCCCCTCAGACTTTCAGATTAAAAAAAAAAAATCTAGGCATTAAACAACTGAGTGACTTGTCCAAAACCAGAGAGGGAATCAGGTCAGAGCCAGGAACAGAATACAAACATTCCTGGGGCCTAATTCGGTACTCAGATAATTAGATTATGCCTCTTGCAAATTTCTTATTTCTTGTCTCTTCTCCAAGATGCTAATAGCTTGCAAATAACAAGGTCAAGAGTTCAAAATCAAAAGTAACTAGTGCCGCTTTGTCAGGTACAGCGATATCAAAGTTAGACTATCTGACCACTCTGGAAAACTATAATGAAATTGTAAAACACAAGTTCAACCCTCATATAAGCAGCTTCAACTCTTACTGAAATCAGTAATTATAAATCTTATTGAATTGTGCCTACTCGTATAACAGATTTATTTGGCACATATGTAGGGGCAGGAGAATTGATATATTTTGCCCTGCTAAGATAGGATGCTGTATTTAAAATGAAACAAATAAATGAACAAATCGTCCTAGAGGGCTGGCAACTGCCAGTCCCTGATTCAATCAGGACAAGCTAACTGGAAAATATAAACAAGTATTTATTTTAGCTGCTTATATATCCCTGTCATGTTTTAGTATCAATGTATTTATATTGTATGCACATGCACTTCCACCTCTGGACACAAGATAAGAAGTGCTGCACAAATAAAGACATATAACAGTACAACTATCATTGGTTTCCTTGAGTAAATTAGATCTACAGGATGACACAAACAAACCAAAGTCAAGACAAATTAATAAACTCAGCCTCTGCCATCGGGATAGAAAGGTATGTCGGATCTTCTGTCCTTTAGTGAAACCCCGTTCAAAGGTGTCAGTAGGTCTGGCAATTTCTATTGAGACAAAGTCAAGTTCTATCACTGTATTACGAAGGGTGACCAGGAAGAAAGCGGGGGAAAAAAAACAAGGAGGCACCTCCCCAGCACCTTGCGCCCTGTGGCTGCCCCCTCCCTGCAGGGCCTGCGGTGGCAACTCTCCAGCCCGGCTCCCTCCCCACTCTGCACCCGTGGCACCCACAGCAGTGGCTCCCTCCCCACGTCATACGTGGTTCCCTGGCCTGGCTCCCTCCTCCCACCCAGCGCCTGCAGCAGCGGCTCTCCTGCTCGGCTCCCCGTCAGCACGTTGTGCCCCCTTCTCCCACTTCCTCCCCCAATCCCTCACCTGCACTTACCAAAGCGGAGGCAGAGAGAGCCTGCAGTGGTGTTCTACTTTCCATCCTGTGCAGCCCAGGCACTGCCTGGGGAGATTTAAAATGGCTCCCCCCGCCCCAACTCCCAAGCTGTGTGAAGAGCTGGAATACCAAAATACGGGACAATTCATTTTTAACTAAAAATAGGGGATGTGGGACAGAGGGCTAAAATAAGGAACTGTCCTTTAATAAATGGGATATATGGCCACTCTAGTATTAGGTAGCAATTCTTTTTGAGGTGTGTCTGAAGCAGAAACCCCACAGAAGACATGACTGAGTAGAACATACACACAAACCAAACCAAACCGTCTTTTACATGAGAAATTGTAGGGAGCGTGATAGTCTTATCTTACTTGTCTGTAAATTCCCAAGGACACCCTGAGTGCTAGATAAATAAAGCTATGTAACCTTTGCCTGTACTGTGTCTACTGCCATAGAGATATGGCTCAGCAGAATAAAAACCAAAAAAAAACAGTGACATTCATGAACAAGACCAAGAACCAACTTTCTCCTTCCACACCACCCACACTGAATATAATGTTTAATTCCTAAGTAGGGATAAAAAGCAATTGTGTTATCAGCATTATGGTATTACTGCCAGTCTGGAGTTTTTTCAAACTGGGAGTCATCCTGATAATGATTCAGAGTCAGGGTGAGGAAAAAACTGAGCCAAATGTGTGGGAGGATAAATGCCAGTGGACAACGTAACAACTGTTAGCTTTTCCTCCTCTTCGTCCTTCACATCCCTCCAAACCAGGCTATTGCTCACTGATGAGCAAGTATATAATCAAATGCTTGTATACAAGAGAGATATAGGAGATGGTCATCACAGTAGCTCCACCTGCAGTGCATGCAACGGTGATAGTTGTTTACAGGGGGATCATTAGAGAAAGTCAGTCAAACAATGAAGAAGACTTTTTGCCTCTCAACGACTTTTATTTCCTCCAAGCCTACACATAAGTGGTGCTATAGGATGATGTGGCAGTACATGGCCCATATCTGCCAGGTATTTTTGGTGATTAATTTTTGTCACTTAGACTCAGACTATATTGTTTCAGGTGATTAGCAAGCAGGAGTTTTGTGAAAATACCAGCTGATACATAAATATGTAAAAAAGAAAAAAAATGCATTCTCTCCTTTGCTTGCATTTAATTTTGCAGATATGTATATTAAATTGAAAGGGAGTGACTCACCTTTCTTATGGATTAATATTTTAGGGCAATGATTTCCTTCAACCGATGGATGCTTAGCAACATGTAATTGCAAAACACTAGTAGGCTTTCACAAGTGAGGAGGAACACTCTAACATCACAGATAACCAAGGCTGTGAAGTTGCAAATAGAATCTGAATATATGGAGACAAGTCATTGTAATAACCCTGGCCCTGGGACTAGTATATGATGCAGCAGCATCAATGATGTCCTATGGGGAGAGTCTGTCAATGAGAGGGCATCTCAAGCTGAAGAGGGGGCAATAGGAAGGTGACAGCAGAAGGAGACAAAAAGAGGTGGAGCTCAGGTAGAAAGATGATTGGCCAGAGGAACCTGGACCATGAAGGGCCATGTGTAAATAGCACGGCCATAAGGGGCACAGAGCATGTGACTGGTCAGATTGACCACTGGAACACTGGCAGAGGGAATACAGTTTGGGTGCTTGGGAATGGGTGTGGTTGTTTGGGTGAGAAGCTGCATAACACTGAGCCAGTGAGAGTTGAATGAACAGCAGGCTACATGGCCTGAAAAAAAAAATCATCCTTTAAAGGACATATTAGAGAAGTATTTAAATGGTAAATAGATTCATTTCCTGTAAAACAGTTAGCAAAACTGTGTTAAGTAAACTAAGAAGTTGAAATGTAAATATATATTGTTAGAGAATTAGACGCAGAAGCTAATTGTATTTGTCTGTGTTTCTCTATATCTTGGAAGAAGTTTAACAGTGATCTAATTAGCTTGTAGATGCTAAACTTCTGTTCCTGTCTGTAATCTCTCTTTATGATATTCTATTGAATCAGAGATAAAAAAGGAATATTAACATTTAGATGGAACTGGTGGTACAATATTATTGTCTTCATTTCCCTTTGAAATTTGTGACTCCACATTGTGAAACTACCTGTGAACTGCTTGAATGGTTAATTGCCTGGTTAATTGAATGCAGCTAGTTACTAGTATGTGTGCAGGAAATAAAGGATTTACTGTACACAGTATTCGAGATGTGGGCGTACCATGGATTTATATAAGGGCAATAATACATTTGCAGTCTTATTTTCTATCCCCTTTTTAATGATTCCTAACATCCTGTTTGCTTTTTTGACCGCCTCCACACACTGTATGGACATCTTCAGAGAACTATCCACAATGACTCCAAGATCTTTTTCTTGACTCGTTGTAGCCAAATTAGCCCCCCAACTGCATATTGCCGCCTATATGGTATGTTTATGGCAAACTTAGAGATACAAAAAATAAGTCATCTAAAACTTGAATTATACTGCATCTTTAATATTGATCATAAGGATCATAGATTTCACTCAGAATCCCATCCTATATTTTTCAATTGGATTTTCATTTGGGTATATTGTACTCTAATTAAAAAAAACTGAAAAGAAAAAAAACCAGTCAATCTCTGGCTTTCACCAAGAGCCTTATAACTGATACAATAAAGAGATGAATCAGTAGTAAAGTAAATCTTGAAATAGTAAAAAAGATCAGTAGATCGCTGTTTTACAAATGTTAGATAAAAATTAATATTTGAATAAACATGCTCAGCTCATTAAATATTGCTATTGAAATAGAATTAGAACTAGTAGCAAAGATAATGGTCTATCAAGAGAATTGGGAGGAGCTTATTTTGCAGGATGAGAACTTAAATCTTTTTTTAGCTCATCCCAGGCAAATAGAATTAAAACTGCTCAGTTGAATTTATGCTCCAGGCTTATATTTGTGTTGGCCATTAGAAAAGAACTTTGTAAATAGACATGGACATCAGATCCTTCAGCTGGCTGAACACATCCTGAAATTCAACCAGTTTGACCTATTGGAGAAGCTCAACAGTAGCACACATTACATAAAAGTGTTGACCATCTGTTATATCAGCATTGTCTTCACTTGGTTGCTATATCTTCTGCCAGTGTTGCAAATTTACATGAAACTTCTCTTTATTCTTTATCCAAAAACTATCTGCAGGATGGATGATGGAAGAATCTGACAAATAAATGTCGTTCTCTTAGATTCATTGACTATAAAGTCAGAAGGGACCATTAGTCAGACCTCTTGCACAATGCAGGCCACAGAACTTCAACCAGCCATTCCTGTAATACACCCCTAACCTAAGAGTGAGTTACTGAAGTCCACAAATAATGATTTAAAGACTTCAGGGTTCAGAGAATCCACCAGCAAGTGACCTGTGTCCCATACTGCAAAGGAAGGCAAAAAAACCAAACAAACCAGGGCCTATGCCAATTTGCCTTGGGTAGAATTTCATGCCAACCCCAAATCTAGTGATCAGCTAAACCCTGAGCCTGTGGGCAAGAGGCACCAGACAGACAACCGGAAAGAATTCCCTGTAGTAACTCAGAACCCACCCCATCTAACATCACATCAGAAGCCCTTGAGCATATTCACTGCTAGTAAACTTGATAGTACATTTTGTTAACTTTTGTAATTTCTAACAGAAGATGTTGACCTCTTCCTTGTCTCACTGCTGTCCTAAACTGGCGTATAAGAATTTTTCTGGCACAGGAGAGATGTTCAGTGTCACTGTCTCCAGTCACCTTAATCCCATGGAGCATGGATGCAACAAGAGGGGAGGCGTAGGAAAGCCAGAGGACTCCAGTTGGAACTGAGTGGTGTAACAGCATCCCTGAAGGCCAGATGGTTCAAATTTGAGTGGCGTTGCAATCCTTTGAATCAAATTGCAAAACCACTCATTTAAATTTGGCCTAGCCACCCCTCTATTATGATAAAGGGAGAACCAGGATAAATTTGAATACACCACAACCCAATATGCCTGCTTGGCCCTCCCATTCTTGTACTTCTTTCAGAACCCAGGAGCACTGGGTACCCTTACCCCCAAAGGAAGCAGACCAGGGTACCAAGACTCCCAAGTCCCCAGGAATGTGGGAGGACTGTATCCAGGCTTTTTCTGCTTCCTGGGGCAGCAGAAAGGTTAGGTGGGGCTCCCAGAACTTACTGGCCCCTGCTGAGGGTGGTGCTCCTCATCCTGGCCACATATCTGAGTAAAAGCTTGGAGCTGGGTGCTGACCAATGTGGGGGGAAGAGTGAGGGCAGCAGAAGGGGAATATGTGTGAAACTGGATACAGTGGGGAGAGCATGGTTCTGGGTGCAGAGGGAGCCTGTGAAAGTTCAGGGCTGGGCATGGGAGAGTTCTGGGAGAGAGCTCAGGGCTTGGGTGCAGGTGTTGTGGAGGGAGAGCGCTGGGCCCTTTCCTCAGAAAAATATAGATGCACGTCTCCCCTGAGGAACGAATTGGAGGGAGGTTGTTGCATCCTCAACCACCATATCAATCTGTTAGGGGCTGTTTACAAACCAAAGTAATCTAGGACTGCCCTATAGGATCTAAAATTACAAACGGCTCCTTTGTGGATCCCGTCTTACCTTACTCAGTCCCCCTACCCCCCCCCCCCCCCCCGGGGGGGGGGAGGGGGTAGTATTAAACGTTATATATCTAGAGAACCAAACTGAAGGTTTATGAAACAAATCAAGTTAGCATGCATATCGTTGCGCTGCCTACAAGTTGCTATATAAGACCAACCTCACCAGACATATAGTATGGCAAATAATTTCAAGAATATGATTTGTACCTGTGTAATTGTTAGTATTTGGGATGAGTGGCTGGAGTTGGAAATCCATTTAAATTTAAGTCTATCTTGTTTCTTGGAGGCAGCTGCTTATTTGACCAGGGAAGAATAGCAAAAGAAGTGAGGAAGGAACATTTCTTAAATATATTCTGCTAGAGGGGGTGCACTGAGCTCTTCTATGAACATTTTACTCTAGTTTTTATTGTTTCATTATCTTTTAATCTAAAATGTCATTTATACTGCGAGTATATGTTTACTCTTTAAAAAAGCAATTTCACCTACTCCTTTTTTAAAAAGACTTTGGTATTTATATGAGTTATTTTAAAATATTTGACCTGTTAAGAAATCAGTGTAGAAAATAACCTAGAAGAGCTACTTTCCCTGCAGATTATTACATTAAAACAGCTCAAAAAAACAGATTTAAGTGTGCTGCAAATTACAAAATTCAACATTCCATTTAAAATAGTTGGGCTATAAGACAGCTTCTGCATATTTCTTTGTAAACATTTTTGTATCTCACTAGTTTCAAATTCTATTCCGCAGAATCTACCAGTCACACGTATCCTAGACAACCTTATGGAGATGAAATCAAATCCTGTGAGTATGATTATCTTTATTCTAGGCAGAGAGAAATGGCAAACCAGATCTTCATTTTTAGTGGTGATACACATAATATTGCTACCACACCGTGTTGTTAATGTAATAGCAATTAATTTCTGGTCTCCCTGTATTTTGATTTAAACTATAACAATTTTCACAAATATTGTATTGTTTCTATAGGGGTCCTGCAAAAAAATAGTTTATGATCAAATTAAATAGTCTCCAATTTATTTAAAGACTATTACAATGCGTATACGTAAGGAAGCCAAAGTAATATTGTACAGGCTACTTTAATTGTGGCACTTCCTAACTTTTGAGTACTTTTGCCACATTAATGTTCTTTAACATAGAAGTAAAAAGAAATGCTGAGGAAACTGAGGTAAAGATACTAAGGCTGACAATAAAATAAAAATGAAAGGAGGAAAGGGGAGGAGAAAAACATCAAACACATTCTGTACTGGAAAGAAATGAGAACGAATCCATATATGACAAGTATTGTTGTAGTTCAGCAAAACAAACAAGAATCCTGCGGCACTTTTAAAGACTAACAAATTTATTTTTCACATGAGCTTTCGTGGGAGAAATCCCACTTCGTCAGATACTAGAAAATGGAAAATTTACGGTATGGGAGGGAAAAATAAATTCTGTGGCTACATTTTACTGCATCAGGTCAGATTACTTCAGCAAATCAAACAAGTTGTATAGA
>ML685797.1:39026-178435 GCA_007922175.1 Pelusios castaneus
TGTTTTGCTGATTACTGGCCTCTCATAGCTAATATATTGACCGATGGAATTTCTTGCACTAAATTATGGTCAGCTACCAAAAACAGAGGTCTGTAGCCCTTAGTTATAAGCTTACAGGTAACCTTAAACAATTATTTTACTAGCAACAGAAAAAGCAGAATAGCTAAGAAATCATATCATGTGTATATGCACATTACCTTTCACAGCTACATACCATACAAATTATTGAAAAGTGAAATACACAAACATGGGCGTTTAAGAGAGTGAAAAATAAATCAAGGACATCTACATTACTGTACAAAACATTGTGAAGATCTCTTAAAGAAACATCCATGCACTCTTAGGATATGATCTATGCAACTCTTCTGTTTAGTTTTGCAATGTAATTGTGTGATTTGATGCCAAATATGCCATACCAGGTTCCTTTGGGAATGCTCATAACATATTCTTCTTAATTACCATGGTGCCACGTTTCCTACAGCAACATGTGTGTACAGATGTGAAGCACGTTACAGGTTCAGAGCATCAGGGCTACATCCTGAAGGTGGGAGAATTACATGACAAAAGGTATGCAAATGCCCTCCCTGGCTCAGGTGGAAATAAAGGGACTCCCACAGTAGCACAGAGGGGGAGGCACTGTCAGGAGTTCAAGAAACAAAGACAGACTGTTTGGAGGGAGAAGCTGCAGGCTTTTGCCTGGGGAGACTCCATCTTGCAACTTTCTCCAACTTCAAGCAAGTTCTGGGCCCTGCCTTGTAATAGTCAGAGAATAGTGGTAAAACACCGAACAGCCGAACACCTTGAGTATAACCATGGACTATGAGGTCAGTTTAGATAGAGATATTAGATTACTATGCTGTTTACACCTTTTATTTGATAGTGGCCACTCCTGACTCATTTATATTAGGATTCTGCCTTGACTGTCCATGTTCTCACTAGAAATCATATGCTGATCAATAAACTAGCAATTGTTTTATCCCAAGCTGTGTGGTCTTTAGAGGGTATGGATGTGGAAGGCTGGGCATGATCCACTTTCTTTGTTAAGTGGATGGATTTGAGACTATGGTGATTGGGAGTGGGTCCCAATCCCAGTAAGTTGGTGGCTCACGGTGTGGTATCTGGGGCTGGAGGTGCTCACTTGGAGATTGACACCTGTGTGGCTAGTGGATTTACACACACTGCTTAGGACCTATTACACGCTGGTGTGGACTGACTCAGGAGTGAGTAGCCAACTGGCATGGCAGGGTGAATTGGGGTTTAGGAATGCAGTTTGAGGGGTTACAGCGGCACACCAGACCAGATAAACTAGCATTTGTTTTATCCAAAGCTGTGTGATCTTTACACACCAAGAAAATTATTAAAATGTAGTTTTTAGTCTAAAGTACTTCTTTTAGAAACTCGAACTAAATCATAATCTAACTCTACACTAATATTTCTCTATTATATTAGTCCTCAGTATGATTTAGGTCCCAATTCTGCAACTGGAGCTTCAGGGGCAGACCCATATAAGTCAGATATTAGGGCCACAGAACTTATCTTTACACTTCTCTACAAAGCATCGTACACGCTGTTAAATTAATCAGATAAATGTAACACATTTCTCTGGCATACTTAGAGTTCACTACTATCAAAGAAGTAGTTTTAAATCTAATTAAAATATTAAAATGTTTTAAATTTGATACTCCAATAACATGGCTGCCATTTGTATTACATCTCTGAATTCCACACTGTACATCATGTATATGTGCCAAGAGATAGAGATTCACACAGACTGAGTAACGTCTGTTTCAGCTGATCATATTTAATTTCCAGACTATCAAATACGGAACTCAGGCTATTGAATCATAGAATAATAGGAATGGAAGGGACCTCACAAGGTCATCTAGTCCAACCCCCTGATAAAAAGCAGGACCACTCCCACTAAATCACCCCAGCCAGGGTTTTGTCTAACCAGGCCTTAAATATCTCCAAAGATGGAGATTCTGCCACCTCCCTAGGTAGCCCATTCCAATGCTTCATCACCCTCCAAGTGAGACAGTTTTTCCTAATATCCAACCTTGACCTCCCCAGCTGTAATTTGAAACCATTGCTCCTTGTTCCATCCTCTGTTACCACCAAGAACAGCCTAGCTCCCTCCTCTTTGGAGCACCCCTTCAAGTAGTTGAAGGTTGCTATCAAATCTCCCCTCAGTCTTCTCTTCTGTAGACTAAATAAGCCTAGTTCCTTCAATCTCTCCTCATAAGTCATGTGCTCCAGCCCCCTAATCATTTTTGTTACCCACCCCTGAACTCTTTCTAATTTGTCCACATCCTTTTGGTAGTGGGGAGCCCAAAACTGGACACAGTATTCCAGATGCGGCCTGACCAGTGTCAAATAGAGGGGAATTATCACATCCCTCGATCTGCTGGCAATACTACTGATGCAGCCTAATATGCCATTGGCCTTTTTGGCAACAAGGGCACACTGTTGGCTCATATTCATCTTCCCGTCCACCATAACCCCCAGGTCCTTTTCTAAAGCGCTGCTACTTAGCCGATCGGTCCCCAGCCTGTAGCAGTGCATGGGATTTTTCCGTCCTAAGTGCAGGACTTTGCACTTGTCTTTGTTGAACCTCATGAGGTTTCTTTTGGCCCAGTGTTCCAATTTGTCCAAGTCTCCCTGGATCCTATCCCTGCCCTCCAGAGTATCTACCATTCCCTCCAACTCGGTGTCATCCGCAAACTTACTAAGCACGCAGTCTATTCCATCATCAAGATCATTAATGAAGATGTTGAATAGAACCGGCCCCAGGACCGACCCCTGGGGCACTCCACTCGTTACCGGTTGCCAACCAGACATCGAGCCATTGATTCCTACCCGCTGAGCCCGTTGATCTAACCAGTTTTCGACCCACGTTACAGTCCACTCGTCCAACCCATACTTCCTTAACTTGCCGACAAGAATGTCTATGTCTACACTTAGAAAGTTATGTTGACTTTATTAAGTCGACTTAGAGAGTCTACACAAGACTCTCTAAGTTGAGTGGGTAGGCCAAGGAGTGCCAAGGCTCTCCCCAGACTAGGGGAGCCGTGGCTTCCCTTGGGGAGAGCCAGCCACACAGCCTTAATTTGACCTAAAACTAGGTTTTATTAAATCGACTTAAGCTTTCCTTAAGTCGGTTTAAGGAACAGCTTAAGTTGACTTAATAAAAGCCCAGTGTGGACGTGGAGTAAGTTAGGTCCACTTAAGCTTCCTTAAGTTGACCTAACTTTTAAGTGTAGACACACCCTCAGTGTTTTATGTAAAATAAATTATTCAAACAAACAAGGGAAAATAGATGAAGCCAAAAAACTCTAACAACCTACTAACTAGAAGGGACAAAATTCATTTTACTATTATTGCTTTAAATTCTAGCCTTGCATAGAATATCAATATGTGGAAAATGCTTGCTGTTAGGGATCCCCCCTTCCCACACACACCATACCTGACACCAAACCACAAAATCAAGGAAATCCTAGAAGATCAGGATTGGAAGGCACCCCAGGAGGTCCTAGTTCAACCACCTGCTCAAAGCAAGGCCAACAAGATGAAAAGTATAGCCACCTAACAGTACATTCCCTCTACTTCTCCATTCACCAGTACCCCATGACCATTAGCACAACTACCATTCACCACAGATGAGACACCATAATCATAATCCTGTCCATTTTGTCCTTCTGTGCATACCGGATGGTTTCCCCTTAATATTAGTACTTGTAGGCAACTGTAGTAATAGTTGGGTGTGTTGTGACATCATAGTTAGACAAAAGATTGTGTGCAGGGGCGTGGTGATTTTGTAGGTTTGCGTCAGGGTTTATTGTATACACATCCAGCAACTCTATCTGCCTTACAACAAAATCTGTGTAGTGATTTCCGAGGATTTATTTTTAATGCTCACTTGAGAAAGGGGATTGGGGATGGTCCTGCCATGAGTGCAGGGAACTGGACTCGATGACCTGTCATAGTCCCTTCCAGTTTCTATTATTCTATGAAATTGGGTATAATTTGTGGGTGGTTGAGGGCAGTGGCTGATGGAGTATGTGTGATCTGATAGCTGCTGCACATGAATCTTTTTCTATCATAGAGCTCTGCAGAGATACAAACTTTGCATCTACATCCAATCCATGATGCACAAACATAGTTCGTGGCTATCCGCAGGCTTTCAGGGCTCTACAGAAAAGCGTAATTCCTGCTGGAGGTTTCAGGTCAAATCATCTAGCAGGTTTGCATTGCCCAGCCCTCCTTCTTATCACTATCATATCAGGCTTGTCAGTGCCTGGTCGCAATAAACTTATGTGAACCTGCTTTAAAAACATGGTTTGTGTACATAGCACACACATTTTCACTTATACAAATAATGGCTAAAAACAGGTAGAACTTTTTTTTAAAATCCACACATTCCCTAGTGCACCAGATTTAGCTAAGATTCACTTCTCTACTAAAGTATGCATAGATAGACAATGTTTATGAAATGCTGGTCATCAATGTAAAGTAGGATTGCCATGGAAAATTTCAAAACATCCTGTTAAAAATATAAGAGGAGAAACCAAAAAAAAAAAATTACACAAAAAATTAGAAGGACACCAAATGTAATCCTGTGGGATATTTCACTTTCATTGGCCACCTACTTTTAGGGATGCCCCATTTTATGCTCTGTTTTAACACTATTTTAGAATGCAATCCTAATTAAGAAGTCACATTTGTGGCTTGCATAATAATATCAGTGGAGTTAAGAATTTGATTCTAATATATATGTATTTATTGCTTATTTGTTTAGCATCAATAATGTGCTTGGCATTTTTCATTCTGGAAGACTTTACAATCTAAATCAGTGGTTCCCAACCTTTTTGGCTTGTGGGCCGCAGATCTAATTTTCACAACCCTGAAGGGGCAGCAGTCTCTAGCAGGCCCCCCACTGCAGCCAGACAGAGGCTGCCTCCTTGCTGATCTCTCGTCTCCCTGGCTGCAGCTGGGAAACTGAACACGAACACGTCATCATGTAGCCCCTGTGCGCTCCACTTGGGTCGATCCCTCGGCAGTGGCTCCCTTCTGCAGCCAGGGGGATGGAAAATCAGTGCTCCCCTCACTCTGGTCCACCAGGGACCCCAGCACCTTGGGACCCAGGCAGAGGGCTTGCTCTCTGCTGGAGCCAGGAGAGGGAGCTCTGATTTCCCATCACCTTGGCTGCAGCAAGGAGCTTGCTCCGGTATTTTAGCCCTATGGAAACGCACTCTACTTGGGTCCTTAAGCAGTAGTTCCCTTCTCCAGTCAGCAGGAGAGCCATGAGCCACTGTGAAAGCCCCTGAGGGGGGCACTCCTGGGCCACAGGCTGGGAACCACTATTCTAAAAGAAAGACACAGAGAAGATGGGTTACAAGAGGAAATCCAGAGATACAGAGAACAGTGATTTTTGTTTCTTTGTTCTTTTTCTTTTAGTTTTTGTGTGGAAAGTAGAGGTAATGTATGAAAGAACAGAGTAATTACCTAAAGTAGAATATTCACTTTTCACACAGAGACATCTTCCAGTATAATTGTGAAGCTACAAGAGCATTAAGATCCTATTCATGAACAACTTGTACAACGCGCACATGGGAATTTTAATATGAAAGAGTGATAAAAAGCCTTTTTAAGTGAATTACACAAGATCATGACTCATCCACATGAGTTTGAAGGCATGTAATGACACATTAGATTTTAAAAAGTTGGGAAGTCAAGGGCAGAAAAGCAAGGAGAAAGAAAGAGCAGATTAAATGAGTCTGACAATCTGGCAATACTAACTTGTAGACATAATTGTGACCTGTTTTGAATAATTTCTATAGTATACAGGCACAAACATGACTTCCTTCACCATCAGTTTTTTACAGTAGCCTTGTCTTGGAATAAAATCCAGTGTCATTCTCCTCTGCAGGATACTCTCCTGTAGGGGAAAATGAATCTGGAACATTTGATTCAGAGGCTCCCTGGAATATTTCTTACAAAGAAGAAGTGTTTGAAATGGCATAGGGCAGCCCACTAAACCTGCAGATCTCAGGGGACCTGCTGAAGAAGAGTACTATCACTTCTTATCCACATGGTCACCTCAGCTGCCTGCTTTACTACCATCTCTTCATAGAATGGCTCCACAACGAACTACTCAACTGGTGGTTGTCCCTAGATCTCTCTGTTCTATGGATATCATGCAGAGTTGGGCAAATTTTTTAACCCAAACATTTTCCAGTAAAACATGCAAGTTTGATTCCCACCCCCCCTCCCAAATAATTAAAAATTGTTTTCAATTTGACCACAACAATTTTTTTCATCCTTGTCAGAACATCAAGAAAAATCTGCTGTTCATCCAGCTTGAATTGCATAGCATAGAGATTCGATCTATTCTAATTTACACCATTTTGCCTTGAAAGTTTATGCTAAGGGAGAATCCTACTGATCATGGTGGCCATTAGTCCTGTCCTCTCTCAATCTGCAAAATCCCTGCATCCTAGAGAGGTCTGACTACTGGTCTGAGAGTCCAATCAGGGGGAGAAAATGGGGAGTAGGTTGTCCAGGAAGAAGTGAGTGGACCAGGAGTGAGCCAGAGGCAAAGCACGTCATCCTCCTGCTGCACCCTGTGGAGTTTATAAAGATAATACAGCATGGCCTTGAGCATCATGACCAGAGGACGTCACTGGTAGTTCAGCTTCCCTGCAGCTGTACACACAGGGAGCACCTGCTGTCAGTGCATCTGTGGAATCACAGAGTTTCCAGAATCTGGGCCTCCTGCCTCTCTAATGGCAATCACAGGTATGGGGATGAGTCACACAGGCTACTCTGTGGGTTGGCAAAAACTCTGTCCCTCCCCAACAATGGGAATACAACTATTATCAATATGCTTTTATTTCATAACTGAAGGCAATTTGATTACAATCAATTTCAAGAAACTCTTGGTCATTTAAAAAAATATATTCTCTCCCACCACCATTACTACCATAACAAGTAAAGAGCAAGCAAGATTTAATGCATGATCCTGGCCTTATATAGGTATGGAATTTAATTTTGGATTCTGACAAACTGTTTAACTGTGTAAATAAATATTGCTACTACTCAAACCATCATTATTCCCTTGCTAATAATGATGCTAAGGATTGTTAAAAAATTGGCAGTTATAAATCTCCAGATGTTCCCATTAAATGATCCTTTTAGGTTGATGGGTTTCCAGTATAACGTGTTATGTTTCACATAGTATGCTATGAAGGAAAGTCATTCAACATAATGTTATTAAATATAAACTTAATACATTTTAATTGGCTTTGAAAAGCAAAATCTTTCTTTTACAAAAGTGTTGTAAACAGGTTGACAGAAGCAATAACAAGTCATGTCCTTTGTACCCAATAAGACAGACATGTTTGTTGTAGCTAACCTTGAAAACTAATTTAGGAAGTTTCCACTGTGATGGCCTAATGAGCACTTAAAGGGCATCTTATGAGGGAGCGAAAAGAAAAACCTGCACTCAAGAAATGTGACTTGTATTTTGTATTCTTATGAAATATTGACTTGACAGCCATGCATTTTTTGTTCTCCCGTCTCTGCTGGAGGTATTGTTTCAAAGGGGGGTCATTGCTTTGCAAGTCTGGCATCTACTTACATGGTTTAAAAATTTTGCAAAATCCCTCTTACAATAATGGATACTGACATATATTTCCCAATTTGCTTCATGATTTAAATCACTGTGGGCAACTGTAATCAACTGCTGTTTCAGGGGAGAGGGGGTGTTTGTTGTTTATTGTTGGGGTTTTTTTAAAAGGCTTATTTGAAAAAAAATTGTTCCATTGATCTGGGATGCAATCTGCATCTGTGATGGTATAAATAGTATGTCCTGTGGGATGATAGTATTAATATTTAATTAATAACTCTAAAAACTGCCCGTTACATGAGTTGCTTGCTGCAAATTAAAAAAAAAACAACCTTTTTTGCTTAATGAAAAGTTTGAAGTAGCTTTATAAACAGGCTTTAGGGAACTTTGTATGAACTGTATTTAAACTGAAATTTTTCATTTTTAAATTAGATTATTGATATCCAAAAGGGATTTAAAAGGACATTGGCAAACAAAAATCCAGCCAGTTTTTAAATATTAGATTAACCTAGTTTCAGGTATTACACCTGTTCCCGAGTATGCCTGCCTTGTCAATCTTTGACATTTTATGAGCACATTTCCTATTTTCTTTAAAAAATGTTTTTCTTGTGCATTACTGTGCAACTGAGCCACATGACCACAAAAAGGAAACTGGCTGACTATTCAGGGGAAACAGAAAATGACAATAGACCAAGGGTTACCAAATAATCAACTGATTTTTCCTCCACTAATCACATTCAGTTAGTAATCTTAGATGTCATAACAATAGTAGAAAAAAACATTTTCAGGGTATGATTTTATGTGATCTTTTTCATGTCACTATAAAAAAAGTAAAGCCTGTGTCAGTTTAGACATTACTATTGCGTTGAATATTTAAAAAATAAAAGGATGGTTACACTATATTGGAAAACAATGCGGGGCTTCTTTAACTACAGCAGCCTTGTGGCTATGAGGTGTGGGAGGTTCAGACAGCGGCCCCTTAGCCCACCTCAACACCCCGCTGGACCCCCACCTGATCAAGGGTCACTAACACTAAGTCCCATGCAACCGTTCTGAAAGCCAAGTGCACCTGGATGAAGTAACAGTAGGAACTCCTGGAGGAGAAGCAAGCTCCGGGAGCTAGAAGGACTCCGTGATCAGCAACTCTGCTGTAGACAGAAAGGGCGGCCAAACAGGATATATTTGAATATCAGTAAATGTTAGGTTTCTTTTGTTTGATTTAGTGATATGGCATAATACAGCCAGATAACATTACAGTGAAAATGCCCAAAGACTGAACAATTATAAACAAATCTACCAAACATTACCAGAGTTGAAAAAAAATTAAAATTCATTTTAAAAAAATGTCAAGCTAGCATCAGCATGTCCTTGCCACCCTTTTGTGTACATTGTTTGAAAAACAAACTATTTTATTTTCACTGAACAGCTCATTAGCTCCTAATTTTCACAGTCAGACAGGATTTGGCTACTCTATCGTAAGTATATTATTCTGGTTGCATATTTCAGTTGATATGCTGATATATAAGAAATGTACAAGGACTTGATCCCAGAGAACAATGGTTTTCAACTGGTGTGCCATGAGAACTGTCCAAGTGTGCTTTGAAATTTTGTACAAAGGTACTGAAAATCAAGGTAAAACAAACATTGTTTCATCTTAAACAATATTCTATCCAACCAAAATTACAACTCATAAAACTCGTGAAAATTAATCATGAAATTAAAAGTGAGGTATCATTCTTTCAATTCTTAAATGTGAACATGCTAAACGCAGGTGGCCAAAGGGCAAAATTAAGATGATGTATATTTTTTTTCCGGTAGATTTTAAACATTAATGCATTTGATCATTCTTTAGCTTGCTGTATGCAGTATACTGCCAACCTCTCTAGTAAGACTGTAACCTTAGTAAATGTAAGTAAATGTGATATCTATGAACAATCAATTCAGCAGAAAAAAAGTGGGTGTACTGTGTAATTGTTGGTCTCATTGAAGTGTTCCATGATACTGAAAAGGTTGGGAACCACTGCCATAAAGTATTGAACCCTCTGTTAAAGACATGGGGAGTTGAGGGCACTTAGTAATTTACAGAACAGATTTCTTACCTAATTCTGTACTTTTTTCAAAGGATCCAGTGGGGGTGGAAAAATCCTCATAATTGATCTTATATAGACTGAATTTGTGGATAATAATGCAGTAATTAATAGTCACTAATAAATATTGCCAAGCATTCACTTGCTATATTTAATATTCATGCCAACCTTTACCTTAGTCCTGTAAAAACACTGAAATTTAATAATGGTTGAACAGGAAAGAACATTTGAATAGCAGCAGCATTTTGTCTAAGCCACAGAGAATTGTATGAATCAATTCATATATATTGACTTATGTTCTAAAAGTCAATGGAGCTACGCCAGAGAGGAACTTTGCTCACAATATGTGAAAGAGCTGTGTAACGTGACAGTTAAGAAGACAATGAGAAATTAGGAATTATGCTGAGTAAAGCATTAATTATTCAAAAATATATCCACTGACACTCAAACAAAATATGTTCTTTACTCAGCCAGAACAATAATAAATAACTGAAGTTGCTCTTAATTACTGTAGTATAATCTTATTGACTTCATTGGAGTTAAACTATGAGCATAATTCAGTCCTACATAAAAAAATGTTTTTCAAAGTAACAAAGAAGAACACACTGTAGTTGTAAGATACTGTCCATATTTTTGGCTCTTTCTTTTGTTGCATGTCACAATGTGTTACCCTATTGTATCTCATTGTGCAATGAAGCAAAACATGAGCAATGCAACCTGAAACAAATAATGGTAATGCAATTTACAAGCTGCTTACATTGTGAAACAAAAGCATTTATTCATGTTATGTTAGAAAATATGTTTATGAAACGAATAAAATATTGTAAAAAACTATATATGCTGTTACAAAGGATTCTACAAAGCATTTTAAAATCTATGTTCCTTTTTTAAATGGACTCCACTATTTGGGTGTCACTTTATAGTTAGCTACAAATTTGAGGTTTTTATTGTATAATTTTAATATATTAGGAGGACAACCACCCTTAATTTGGAGATACAATTTGCACTTCAGGAAACCACGTGTACCAAGATGATGGTTTTTTTGGAAATGACTGATCAGTTGTGAGGAAGTGGATAAAATCTTCTGGCATCCATGAAAAGTAATGAACAAAAGGAGCACCAGTTGGATTTAACTCTTCTACTGCAATGCTGATATTTATTAACTGATCATTTGTTTTGAAAAGTTCACATGTAGGTTATAGATGCACACACAATGGGAGGGATAAAAAGATAGAAAGAAGATTCTGAGGTATCAGACTGGTGAGCCTAATGTAAAAGGAGTTCCAATAAGCACCTACTGTAATGTCCTTTACATTGTAATATAGTATGGAAATCATGGCATCATTATACGACCTTTTAAAATTTGTTGTGATTTGCTGGTGGATTGTATGAACTCTTCCAGACATTCCAACAGAACGCACCATGGTAACCAAGCTGGAGAGTGTCTGTGACATTTCAGGAAAGGCAGTTGGGGAGAGGGTGAGCAGAAGGATAGCCAAGGAAAAACTGTCAGCTGACTCCTTCTCCAGTAGCATAATAGCCGCTTGATGTTGGAAAGAGTTTCTACCTAGAATACAGTAGGCAGAAAGTAGCAGAGTGACAGCTATTTTATAGCTAGTGTAGATAGAAGGATTAGGCAGGAAAACACAGAGATAATTTAAGATAGGATCCATGCAAAGAAAGCAAAGCAAGAAACACTTTGAAAAACAGGGGTTGTGTCACAGGAAGGGAAAAATAATAATTAAATCAATAAATCAGACAATGTCTAGAGAGTCACAAATGTAAATGCTAGGGAGGGCTGATACAGTGAAAGCTGTGTCCTGATAAAACTCAGGCACTGAATCTGAAAAAACTCTTAAGCACATGCTTAAGTGCTTCTCTAAACTGGAGTCTAATTGATGAGGAAGTGCTAATGCAGAGACCATAATACGGGGCAAGCACATTTGCAATGCATCATAGAAATATCTAATTCCCACAGCACATCTCACTGCCTCCCATGCAGAACTGAAATACTATTAGTCTCTTCTCAAAGATTTGGTCTCAGAACTGAGGCATAATAAATCAAGTGGCTTACTACATTGCACATCTGCGGCAAAGCAGGGAACATGACCCAGTTTTCCAGACTTTGCATCCTGTGTTAGGGGTCAGACCTCAATGCCCAGTACATGACACAGCCTTAGGCACACCAGAGGGCAGCAGCAGCAAGTGTCAACTCCCCATTTCCTTTCCCTCATGCTCCTGATTAAGGGCTCCTCAGGACCCCTCCTCCTAGACATTTAATACTGCTCCTGCATGGGGATTTTGCCAGGAAACCCCCAGCTGCTGCTTTTTCATGCTGCATTCTGGTTCCTTTTTATGTCATTGCATTTTCTTCTAGAAAATCATCCCATCTCTGTCTCTGTTCTCATTACCTCCTTGCCCCAGCCATCCAGTCCTGTACCATTTCTCACACATCCTACTCAACCTTCCCTAATAAGAGACAATATGTATGTACTTTTAGGACTGCTAATTCAATTGGTGGTAAGGGCCACGGGGACTGAACAAGTCTCTAGGGAACCTCAAACAAATCCTGCAACCAGATAATCATCTGTTACTCTCACTCGGATGAGTACAGACATTGCTCTTTATCAGGCCATGGATCCATATCCAGTAAGAGATTTTGACTAACAGTAATACGTTTTACTAACAGTTAAAATGTGTTGTTAAAGATTAGTTATAGCAGGACACTATGGTACTGACTACAGCAGAGATTTATAGGGAAGGGGAATACATAGGTAATGATAATCAGATTTCCCAATTTAAATCATTGTACTCTTAAAACAAACTACATGCTATCCACTCTCCTGTGTGCTGGTCTCCTTCACACAGTTCTGGATATTTTGTAGACAGATAAAGTGGCAGATTAAGGAATTTGGGAACCTATGGTTCACATTTAATTCCTAGAGAACACTCTATTTAGAATTCCAAGGCTCACTTCACAAACAACAGAGTCCTGTGGCACTTTTAAAGACTAACAGATTTATTTATCGCATGAGCTTTTGTGGGAGAAAATCCCACTTCGTCAGACGAAGTTGGATTTTCTCCCACGAAAGCTCATGCGATAAATAAATCTGTTAGTCTTTAAAAGTGCCACAGGACTCTGTTGTCTTTCTACAATAGACTAACACGGCTACCCCTTTGGAATTTCACAAACAACATATTCCAATTTCCAGAGGGGTAGCCATGTTGGTCTATTGTAGAAAAAGTAACATATTCCAAACAACTCTAGCTCTTTGAATACCTATTAAGATAAGTGAGGAGGTTTCTGTAACTTCTGTCTTACTATAGATACCTGTTTACATTTTTTTTTTTCAAAAGAAAAAAAATACAGGTGGAGGATTCATCCAACCAATGATTTAAAACATTTACCAGTCTTGACTGTATATATGCAAGAGTGGCCAGAGACTTTAAAAATAGTTAATGAATCCATGGTAACCTGAAACATTAGAAAATAATTTGCAAAAACAGGAGCTATTCCAGCTGCCCCACTCATCTAATGTTGAAATACTCTAGCAATAGTTTGTGCCTTTTACTCCATTTTAGACAATCAAATCAAATAGTATAGGGCTTTTTGTTTTTAAATCAGTAGAAGAAATCACTGCTGATCTCTGACAACCCAACCTTGACCTGGATTAATTCTCTGTTAAGAAAAGAAATTTTAGATGTTTAAAAAGCTAATTCCTAGTATCCTAAACTGGCCCCCAAATATCTTTTCCAGATTTCAGTACTCTTATCCTTTCTCTGTCTCTAACTAAGACCTAAATATCTCATTTGGGTCAGAAAAAAGCCCACTCGAGAGGCCTCCGATACTGAATCTGCAAATTCATTAGTAGTATTTTAACTCACTTTGCATCATACTGAAGGGAGGACTCTGTAATAATGAACGAAAGAGGAGTCTGAGAAAATATTTTAGAACAGTCGACGTTCTGGCAATATTTTTACAGCTACTACTGAACTAAGATTAGGATCTGAGAGTCTCAGATTGAGGAATTCCATAGAATATTTCTGGTTTAGCAGCTACAGCCTACTTTCTCCTAAAGACAGCCCTGGGGAATGTGAAGGAAGCGCCTTAAGGGAGGGACGAGGTTGATTTATTGTATGTACAACTGTAACATGGAAATATCTAAATCTGTGCCCAACTGTGTCCTTTGATCAATGTGCAGCAGAACTATGCACTTCCTCCATATCGAAGAGAGTCTCAAACTGGTTTTGTTGCAACAGAGAACATTCTGGAAGTCTGGGGACCAAATGGGAGAAGGAGGAACCCGCAGGTCAGGAGTTGGGAGGGTTGTGGAGGGGCAAAGCCTATGCTGCACACACTGACCAGATTTTCCTCCCCATTGCAGCTCATCTGCTCTGGGGGGAAGTATCTGGACTAATGAGTCAGTTTCCAAGAGCCAGGTAAGCTGACACAGGGTTACACTATAAGTTTTTACTCCACTCCATGGCCCCTTTTAGGTACTCAAGCCAGAGGATAATTGCTCCTATATAGAGGATGTTTCAAAGACTGTTGAGCACCAAAAAACATCATTCAAGCGACTCTTATTTTTTGCCAGACTGTATATTTGTCCTATTTCTTCCAATATAGTTGAAAAACTCATTTTCTAGATTCTGCACATTTTATATACTCTTGCATATCAAAGTATCTCCCCCAAAATTTAAATTCTTAATTTCTTCCTAAACTCATGTGTTTAAAGTGCAATGTTACTCCAAATAGTGACAGTGTTAAAAATAGTGCTTTCCTACCCAACAGATCTGCTCCCTGTCCATATTCAGTCACATCTGCTCATTTTAGTGTCAAAAATAAGTGTTTATTGCTCTTGCTGCAATTATGCCTTTAGATCCAAGACAGCTAACAGGAAGTGAATTGGTTCCTGCTCCTTCCTGTGTATCAATGACAGAATTGTTAATTGAGTTCCCTTCAGTTACACCTGTGAAAATCTACTCATACTAATGGGGTTATCCAAGTGTCAATAATGACCTCATTTGGTTTAGGGACTCTCTATTATCACTAGTAATAATGCATGGCAAAGCAAGAAACCAACTCAACTTAGATCTCAGGCTGAGTCTGCAGGGCTGGCAATTGAAGAAAAAATTACTTGTAAGCTGAGTACATTTTATCAGGAGTCATGAGAGACAAGAAGTGTCGAAGTAGTTTAGGAGGGGGAAAAAAAAAGAAATAAATATAAAAGGACCAATCTCTCCTTCCAAATATTTGGCAACAACCTCCTCTCTCCTCCCCACTGATGCTCCATCTCTCTGGCCAGAATAAAAGAGCTTGTGGTTATCATTTGATGCTGGCACAGGCCTGCAGCAATTATCACTCCAGTGTAGCAAGAGGGAAACATGGAGGGAATTTTGATTTTTAGAGGTGCAAGTCCTTCCCTGCATTATTCCTGGGGCAATGTACAGCTCCACATCACTCCATGAAAGCATTAAATATGCAAATCAGCTGCAGCAAATCTAAGAATGCTCAGAAAGAGTAACAAATAAGATTGCAATTTTTGTCAGTAGGGGATAGTCTATACTCCCCTCTCTTCCGTATCAATCTAAGCAGTTGTTCGTCTGCCTCAGACTGGATCCAATTAAAAGGGAAAAACATAAAAAGGGAAATATGTGTGTGTTCCTCTGAAGTTTCCAAACGCTCCAGTCTACAATATTAAAATATACTATACTCTGTCTGTGCTTCTCCCATCCTCCGTCTACTATCCACCCACCTGCACTAGTGATGCATCAGGCATGCAGCCCTTGAATCACACAAGCGTTCAATGGTGTGGCTCTTAGTCAAGATGTGGATATTTTCATAGTCTAACTGAAGCTAATGGGATTGTGCTTCTGAGTAAATGCATAAACCATAAGAGATTCATAACTGGGCCCATTGCTCGTGTGGTAAGACACTCCTATGAGCATGAGTAAAGGTGACAGATTGGGTCCTAAATTTGCAGGGCTCTGATGTTCATCTATGCATAAATCTATTTTGCTTTGTGGTTGACATTAATCTCACATTAAGCATCTGCACATTTCAGAAACAAGTATTTCTCAAGCACAAATCTTGTCTAGTATAGCATGGCTTGAGTATACTTACAAGTGAAAAATAAATCAGTGGTTATATATAGGAAGATGGTTTATGATCCTCTTGAAGTGCAAAGACGCTTAACCACAGTCTGTTGTCTAGTGTGAGATGACCCTACTATGCTTGTTCCTTTTACTTTGGTGCATGCCAGAGATGTTAACCCTGTTGCTTTTTCTAAGTTTATCATTACCTATGTGTAACAGGTACCCCATATGCTCTTTTGATCCTTGCCTATGAAATTTTCATCAAAACAATAGTACCATACTTTACACAGCACATCCTCGCTTGCATTCTCTAGCATTTGCAACTCTGAAGTATCTTTTAAAAAATGAAATACCTAGTTAAGGAGATGTGTTGATTCTGAGCATTACCCAAGTAATGTAACAGACGGCAGTTATAGGGGACAAGTGGGGAAGAGATAGGCCTCATCCAAGTGGGAAATTTTGGCAAACTGATCACTGCAGTCTGAAGTGTGAGTCAATAGAGGACAGAACAATATAAAACTTTATCATACTGGGAACAAACATTGGCTGAGGTCATACATGGGTCATGCCTTGTATCTTTGCTGCTTTATTCTGCTACAAGCATCCAAGACTGAAGGGCCACATGCAGCCATACACGAGTCCAATTTATAAACAATATCTGCATCGTGTACTTAGTTTTCCACCCAATTTATGCTACAAACTTTTGATTGCTTCAAAGTTAAATAAGTGATAATTTGTTATAATCCTTCTTTTATGTGTTGAAAGACCGATTCTACTGTAACAAAAGAGGCAGATTCCATTTGAGTGAACAGGCTCTTTTGAATCATAGCTTTTATAGGAACATAAGGGCCACAGACATTTAACCACAAATAGAGTCATTTTCTTATTTTTTAAACAATGCTCTCTTTGTTTCGCACTGATATAGTTCATGTAGACATTTTAAAAGGTGCTTTCCCCGTGTTCAATGATGTTCGCATGTAACCGCATACCCAGGGAAAGGGAAACCCCCACTCTGTGATGCACTCCAAATATGTAATGTAATTTCTATCATTGAATCATCAGCCTTCCCAAACACATCATAATGCAACAGGCTTTATAATCAATGAGCCTGTGAATTGACTGACAAAAAGTTGGTGCTATCACTGACCGCATTGTCCACAGAGACACAAATGTATGGGTGAGCTGTCATGTGAGAAGCATTTGGATAGCCTCCTAAGTAAACAAGCTACTGAAAAAATGAAGATGGCCTCTGCAAAGCCATTTTTTAAATGAGCTAATCCAATAATCTACAAGGCAGAGAAGATATTGGGGCTCTGAGGAGTAGCCCAGGGAAATCCACTGGGAAGATGGGGAAGATGCAGAGAAAGCCTGCCACATATAGGGTCCCAGAGCTGGGACCTCAACTACTGAGTGGGCCTGGGTCTCTTTCCCCTGATTGCCCTAGGAGTAGTGACAAGATTTCGGCAGCCGTGGTGGGAAGTGGCTAGACTGGATTGCAGAGTCCCCTAGAAGGGGGGAATATGGATTGTGACTCAGCCAAGTCATGAGAAAGAGGGTCCAGTGGAGACAGGACAGAGGATGAGACTGCCAAGAGGGGTGTCTGTCTGGCTGAGATCTAATTCCTCAAATAGCCAGCAGCAGGTGCCAAGGCAGTGAGTCAAACCCTGTTACAGGGCCTCATCAAAGAATTCAGATCCTGTTTGCTGAACATGGGGACATGAATATACACAAACCCCACTGAGTGTAAAATTTCACTATGACAAAAAAGTATTCTTTGTAGTAAAAGTTCATATTTATGAGGTATGTACACAGACTTGAAACTTCTTAACCCACATTCATTCCAGGATATCAGAAAAGCTGCAGTAGGCCATTTCTTCTAGCTAAAATTATGGATTTAAACATGGCATCCATAAAAAGTCTTTAACATGGATACCACAAAAATAACTGAAAATCATATTATTTTATAGGTTGAATTAACATGGGATTGCCCAAACTTGGTAATACTGTTGTACACAGAGTATATAAATGTTCATTGTCCACCAACTAAATAACCAATTTCAGCAAATGTAGTTGCTCAGTATATTTAGTCTTACAGAGAAAAAATTATCAGTCTAATTATTTCTTAATATGTCACTATTTTAGAAATGTTCCAATACTGTACAAAGAATCATTTCTCAATGCATAATTAAAATACCACTGAAAAAAAGATATTTACTTAGTAAAATAAAACTGTTAGGGTACATTTTTCTGCTTCAGGCATTAGACACCTGCAAAATGCTTTTACATTTTTTTGCACCCCCAAAATTCAACACTTATGTATTCAAATCAGTATACTTCACATGCAGATTTATAGATCTATGAATGCAAATGAACAGTTTTGTGCATAGCTGAAAACTGAGTCCTAATAGAATTATGAAGTGCCTTCAACAAACAAATTCAGAATAAAATTTTGTGAACAACAATTTATTAAGAGCCAGGTTTAAAAGATGCTATGTGAACAGTACCATGGTATATAAAGGTGGTTTATTATTAAATTACATTTTTTTAAAAAAATGTAGGAGTTTTAGAAGAACAATTCAAATTATTCTTTCATTTGTCCTTTCTGTATCAGTTCTTATGTCACAATCATGACTGTAGCAGACGAGCACCTTCCAGAAGTACCGTAACGGATTTGACTATCTGGGTTTTCCCAAAAAGAGTCTCTTCTTTTGAGCTTCCTTTCTCTGTTTGGGTGGAGTTTTTAGTTTCCAGAGGATTGGCTGGCAGGGTAGTATTTTGAGTAAGATCCAAAACTTATATTGATCTGAGAATGACTCTAAAGAGTATTCTGTGTTTAGCCAGGTACACTGTGACATGGAAGACTGTCTCTAGCCTTGGGATTCTGGGAAATAGCAGCTTGTCTGTTCAGGAAAGCAGTTTATCTACTGAGGGAAAAAACCTGTCTCTAGTCTTTTGTCTGTGAAGCAGACAGAAAGTACCTCTCAGCTTATACTTACAGAGGATGTGTCAGTTGTCGTTGAGTTGGTTCTGTACTTAACTGAATCCCATAAAGACTCTGGTGTGGCTCAGGAAGATGTTTCTTTAGATTAGAGCAACCTATTGTTGATCAGACAAGAACATAATCTCTGTGGAAAAATGCTCCTGTAAGAATAAAGCCTCATGGTAGTTTTTTCAAGCAGTTTGCTGCAACTGAAGGGTGAGGAAGTGAATTGATTGAATTAACTCTGGATGAATCCCTGTCTGAAGTAAGCAACCGTTTGTGTGGAGAGACTAAATGGATCCAATGTGGATAATTTGGAAAATGTTTCTTATGGAATAAAAATGGTTGGGAAGTTTGACCAGCCCTATGGCCAAGTGCCTGTGTTTGTTCAGTATATTGGGGAGATAATGCTGGAGCATGAATGCCTCCCTGCTGATGCTTTAAATGAACAGTTTGTGCCTCGGGTTCACAGAGAAACTGGGTAACTAGAGCTATTGAGCAGAACAGCTGTGCAGCTGATCTCTTGGGAATACAGGGGATGGCAGGCACTAGACGGCTAAACACTTTGGAGATGCCCTGGAGTCTCTTAGTAGACTCAGGTACATATGATTTCATGTGGAAGCCATTGGTAAGTGAAAGGATATCACAACCCTGTTTCTAACATACTAGTGAAAATGGTTGGTATTTCTTTAAAAGAGAGAGTCCAACATGGAAATTGGTCATGATTGAAAATTTGAAAACTAGAGAACTAGCTCATGTGTGTGTTGATGCAAGTTACCTGTCAGAGGATGGGGAGGAGAGGATTTGCCCATAGCTGTTAGCACAGAGGATGCACTGGGCAAGATCACGTAAAACATGCAGAATTTATGCTGCAAGATCTAACAAAACGCATGACAATGTTTGTAACAAAATTAAAAAACAGTGTTACTGCCATGATGAACCTTACACAGAAAAATCCTGTTTTAGCCAAACATGATTTTGATGCCAATATTAACTCTTGTAATTCATTTGTTGATAATGCCAAGAACTATAAAAACCTGCTAAACTACAAAAGATCATACATGTTAAAAGCTGTAATAATACAAAACCAAGAATGGAAAATTCCTATGATGCATTTAGCAGTGTCTACCGATACCCCTTCGGCATCAATTTTGGGGGCAGGGCAAATGATGCTGTCTGGATTAGGAGTGACTGTTTATAATATTTAATATCAACATTACAAAATTACAATAATTTGCAAGAGATATGCCATGTCAGGTCATGGTGGAAAGATTGCAATCTTCCAAATGATTATTTTGTTTATATGCACGTAACATCTTAGTACTGTAAGTTATAGATAGGTGTAATAAATCTGTATCCAAAAACTTGTGAGATGGACTGGGTTACACCTTCCAAGCAGGCTGATGTCAGCCTTGATGACTCATTGAGGGCCATCACCTTTACAATAAAAGCCCAGAGAGGGAGAGGAGCCAGGACAGCACCTGTGGGTCCATCAGGACATGTAGAGACATGTCTACAGCCAGGGATGCTGCAAGGCCTTTCCTGGCCCATATGCCGTGAGCTTGTATTGGAAACAAGACATGAGGCAGAGCAGAGACTATAAAAGGCAGCTGCACTGTGTCCCCATCTTATCTTCATTCTGCTTCCTACCTCTGGATCAACTCATCTACAACCGAAGCAGTGAAACAAAGGACTGAGGCCCATCCAGGTACTAGATATACACTAGAGGAACTGTATTAGCCTGCAAACTGCACAGTTCTACTGAGAATATGATTGTACATGGACTTTAATGTCACTTGTATGCATCTGATTGCTTTGACCATTTAATGGTTCTCTTCTCGTTTGTTTCTTTCCTTTTATAATAAACCTTTAACTTTAGTTACTAAAGAATTGGCTGGCAGTGTGGTATTTTGAGTAAGATCTAAACTTTTATTGATCTGCCAGTATAACCCTTTGGGGCTACGAGAACCTTTTGTTAAAGGAAACAGAGTTTTAAATATCCTCTCGTTATTGGACCTAGCTGCTGCCTGGGAGCCAGAGACTGAAATGCAGTAGAGTGGGCAGTGTAATTTGTTTGTTTGTTTTAGCTTCCTGATATCCAGTGTATGGAATCAGCAGCACTGTTCACAACTGGCTGGGGAATCTCCTTTTGCAGCCTGCCCTGATCTAGGCATTTGTAGGTGGGCTACCCTAAGAATGGATGGGGTGTACTCATAGCAAAAGAAATTGCACAGTTTAGCTGTGCAATTGGTCCCTGTCCCATGCTCAGGGGTAAGGCTGTCCATGTGCTTGCTATTGATCCAGCAATAAAATCAGGCAGAGGGGATGCCCATAGATTAGAGGTATTACTGCAGTCCTAAGGGTGTAGTACCAACTGCACAGAATCTCTGATGGTGTTCTGTGCCCTAGGGGGAGGTTGTATCCTTCCCCGAACCCCATAATAATCCTCAGTGCAAAGGCCCTTTTTTATTAGTTCTTTGTACAGGGATCAGGATCTCGCTTCCAAGCATATGCATTATTTGTGTTCATACCTACTTCTTTTATACAGAGTAGTGATTATAAAAGACAAAGAAGGATTTGAATATGGTATGCTGATTGATCTCACTCTTGGATGCTACAGTGCAATGCGTCTGAGTAGGTGTTTCCATTGTAAACCCATTATTGATGGGTTTACAACTTGCCTGCTTCAATTCTCTCTAGGCTCAAACTGGTTAGTCATGTTCCATCTTGGAAGGAAGAGTTTTGTCTTATAAACTGAGAGACTAAAATCAGTTTACATCAATATTTTTAGATTTAGAAAGTCTTGAAAAGTAGTCTGGCTCCAGAAACTTTTAAAACTAAAAATATTAAAAACTTGACAGGTTCTTGATTCCTCCCATAAATTGGTGCCTTTTGAAACTGACTAAACAAATTAAAGCTACACAAAAAGTATGTGGCTTTGTACAGCTATAGTTAAATTAGTTTTTGTTTTTTTAAAAACAGGTTCTGGGTAAGATGTAAGTAATATTTTTAGAAGAAAATTAACATTTCTATATAATCTGAAAGAGGACAGTGTTTATAGCAAAATCTGGGATCCAAATACTGAGATTCTTCTATAGCCTGCCAGGAGTCTTATTCACTTGTTACTCAGTTCACAGAGAACTCCCTTTACTTCCACAGATGGGAGCTCTGAGACAGACTGACTCATCCAAAGACTGGCTAAGCCAATGTGGAGTTCCAGAGGGGTAGCCATGTTTATCTAGTTTAGCAAAACAAGCAAAGAGTACTGTGGCACTTTTAAAGACTAACTAGTTTATTTATCACATGAGCTTTCATGAGAGAAAATCCCACTTTGTCAGATACTTGAAGATGGAGAACTTACAGTCATAGAATCAGGTCAGGCTATTTCAGCAAATCAAAGCGCCTCCCCACCTTCTAATATGTTGTTCCACACTGTAAGAATCTAAACAACTGCTTTGATTTGCTGAAATAGTCTGACCTGATTCTATGATTTACAATCCCTGCATTTATTTTTCCTCCCATTCTATAAGTTCTCCATCTTCAAGCCTCTGATGAAGTGGGACTTTCTCCCACGAAAGCTCATGCGATAAATAAATCTGTTAGTCTTTAAAAGTGCCACAGGGCTCCTTGTTTGTTTTGCTGACCTAGACTGACACGGCTCCCCCTTTGGAACTGATTTCCAATTGAGAATATAATGTGTCACTGCTGTTGACATAATGAGGTTACATTATCACTAAAGCTGTGCTGCAGCAAGTTTTAAGTGTAGACTAGCCTTGAAACTTTCAAGACTTAGGCCTAGTCTACAAAATAGACCTTTGTCAACCAAAGTCAGCTTTATATGCCAAAACAATGGTGGTATATACAGTAAAACCCTTCCCTCTCCACCTCCCCCCTTGTTGCCAACCCAAGTCCCCGATTTGCAACAAAATAAAAGCACTTCTGTATATAACTCAGTTCCTAGTACAGGGGTCAGCAACATGTGGCTCTTGAGCCGCATGTGGCTCTTGACTGCCCCCCTTGTGGCTCCATGGTGATCAGAGCCAGTGTACTCTGAGCTTGGCAGAGCTGCCACCCCTCCCCCCTTCATGTAGCCAGGGCCGCAAAAGAGGAGGGAAATTTAAAACCCTCCCTCTCTGGCCCAGCAGCGTTGGGTGTGCTGCGGAGGCAGCTGAGCTGAGGGTAGTGGGGCCGGACTCCATTGGGCAAGGGGGAGCTAAGTGCGATGGCAGGGTATCCTTCTGCTCCGTCCGAGCTGGTTCCCTGCTTCAGGCTGCCTGGCTTGACAATCACTCCCAGCTGAGCAGACCTGGATTCACTGGGAGAGAGTGGGAGGGGGCTGCCCCCCAAGGTTTCCTGCTACAGGGGTCAGGCTGAAAAGCTGCCTCCAGCCCTAAAGAAGTTGGGGAGGGCAAGGCTGGGGGCTGCAACTCCCCCCCACCCCCTAGAGCTGAACATGGGGACCCCAGCCCAGACACACCCAGGGCTTCCAAGCTCCCTGATCTGCTTGGCTGAGATGGGTTTCCCCTCAGCCTTGCAATGTGCTAAGTAAGGGAGGGGGACTCCTGGGGTTATGGAGGGGGGAGGGGGCTGCAGGCTAAGGACTGGATGGCGCCTGCTCCAGTGGGGGCTGTGAGCAACCCCTCTGCAGCTGCTCTGCTACTACTTGTACGGAAGAGAGAGAACAGCAGTGCAGCCTCCCTTTCTCCAACCTCCCAATCCTCTTACAATTTTACATCCTCCTGAGTGCCCCCCACACCCTCCTAAGCCAAAGCAGTGAGCTCTTCTCAGCATGAGCCAGCATCCTCCTAACTCCTCCCACCTACCAAGAATGCCATAGAACTGCCCCCATCTCACCCTCCCAAGCCAGAGAGTCATCATTCTCTATCCTCCACTTTGGCAAGGCCAAGTTCATGTTGAATCCAGACTTTTAAATCCTACCTGATGGGGATTCTGGGAGGCACCAGGCTGCGGGGCTGAAGCAGCACATAAGTGTGTGCGGGCCGGGGGGGTGCCGTCCGGTCCAGTCCTTCTTGGGAGCAGGGGGCACAAGAAGTGCTGAGGTGGCCTTCAGCACCCCTCCTATGCATCATGAAAGACCAGCCTGCACCTCCTCCCCCAGCTGGGGTGTGAGGCTGCCCCATGAGTCAGTTCCAGGCTGCAGGGGAAGAGGCAGGCACCATGCACTGGGAAGGAGCAGAGGGGGCAATGGAGCCAAGCCTACATTTGCACCTCCTAAGCTTCTAGCCGCCCCCCCCCCCCCGCAGATACAGATGCCCCTCCCTGGGGTTGCTGGGGGGCTGCACTAGGACAACTCCTGCCCTGTGCAAAGGGGGGTGTGAAGTGTGTATGCGGAGGGGGGGGGGGCGCAAATGTATGCTTAGACCCTGGGTGCTGGAGGCCCTTGGCATGCCACTGGTGGGTGGGCAGGTCTTGGGGCCCAACAGCTTTTTGGGACACGTCATGTGTTGACTCTGGGCCAGGCTGGGGAAGAGCAAGGTGGCGGCCCATGGCTGAGCCACTGAATACGGGAGGGCCCCGCTGGGCCGTTGAGAGCAGGGGGAGGGTGCAATGGTTGGACAGGGCGAGAGCTGGATGGCCAGGGGAGGGTGGGGCCACAGCTGGGCTGAGCAAGAGCTGGGAGGCAGGGGAGCCACAGCCATCTGGGCGAGAGCTACACCCATGTGGCTCTTAAAATACTTTGCTATTGAAAAACATTTTTAAATGGCTCTTTTTATCTTTTGGGTTGCCGACTCCTGCCCTAGTACAATTTTAGCTACAGGGAAAATGATATACAAATAGTCAAACTCCGAGAGTTATTATAGTGAATGTGAAATATCAAATCAAACTATTTTCTTCAGTCAGATAATGCATTTACCTGTATAGGACCAATCAATTTCTTCGATCAATTTTCTCTGTTGTCTATAGTATCCATAAACCAAATCTACAAAAAAAACCAAACAAACAAGTATCAGTAACAAGAAATAAAGGATGAATCCACATACAAGTAAATCATCATTTGTAATGCCTAGACATTTTTTAAATTTACCCGTTTGGGATTTTGAATGGTAATTATATGATAAATAGAACACTAGTGCCATAAATATTGCAATGTGTATATGTTATATAAGGAAATATACAAAAATAGAAATTTGTTAGTCTTATTTGAACAGAGTTTTGATCAGTTTAAAACCTTTAGCTTATCAACAGTTGATATACTTGTAGGTAGCAGGGCTAGTGAAAAATCTTTCTTCTTTCCAGTCTTCATTCCACCCACATTCCCTTCTTTCCATTTCCCATTAGATCTCCATTTTCACAAGTATAGCAACTTCTATCAGGCTTCCCACTTCCAAAAACATATTGTACTGGCACGTCAGAAAGGGTCAATTCCGGCTCCACTGAAGTCAATGGGAATGTAGTCATTGACTTCACGGGATCAGTATTTCATCTTAAGTCTTTCTTTGTCCAGTACCTGATTGGTCATTTGATGACAGAATAAAGCTTTCTGCAACGGAATTTCAGCAATGAATTAAAAAACTGATTTCTACTAAAAGTGTTGACAAGTTCTAGAGGGGTAGCCATGGTTCAGCAAAAACAATAAGGAGTCCTGTGGCACTTTTAAAAATTAACAAATTTATTGCATGAGCTTTTATGGGAGAAATCCCACTTTGTCAGATGCTTGAAAATGGACGATTTGGTATTTGTATTGTGTAACTGAAAGTGAAAGGCAAGTGTTGTGTTACGTACATTCACACTTTTTCTGCACTTTAATCAGACAATACAGCTTTGCTATTGTTTTATTTTAATCAATATTTAAAAGGAAGTTGTTTAAGCTCTGATTCCCAGGTGTTAGTTGCTATCTCCTATTTCCTCCTTTACCCATTGTTCTCCTAACTGTTACCCCAAACCATCTGTTGGGCATTCATATGCTAACAAAGCAGTTTGGGCATGGGAGAGTAACACTGCATTTTAAATTCCATATGGTTAAGGACTGATGCATCAATGGACAAGAAAAAAAAAGGAGAAGGATTCACTTTGTTGTCCATTACACACTTTTATACTAATAAATCTTGTGGTGAGCCTGTTTAAATGCCTAAGAACTTTCTAAGTTCATACATCTTCTCTACTCTGCTATTCATCTATTATCCTTAGTTCAGTACTGCAGTTTTATTAACACTTGTACTGTATTAGCATTATAAACAATGTCTGTAAATGCTACAACTAAGGCATTAGCAGGTATAGCTAAGTGGCCGATGGAGAGTTTTTGTTCTTTTTAAAAAATATTCCTAGTAAGATTGTATCTACCAAGCCATACACTACTAATTCTTGAGCAAACCTCATGCAACTAGTCCCACAGGAGTACTCACAGGAGTAAAAGCTACTTAGGCCTTGTACACAATACAAAGTTATCGCGCGATAACAAGGACAGCGTCCACATACAGATCAATGTTGTTGCGCAGTAACAGACATCTTACCACGCAACAAGTAAACCACCAAAACGAGGGTGCTAGCAGCTACTGCGGAACAGCTGTTTCGTGATAGTCTGTGTGTGTACGGTTGCAGCGCAATATGAAGCCTCCAGAAATGTCCCAGAATTCTAATTCCATCCCTTCTGCACTTCCTCCTACACTCTGTCACTGTGACGTGATTGTACCCGCCCTCCCATCATTCGTAGGAATTTTTGAATTGTTTGCTCTTCCTGTTTGTTCGGCGTGGAGTGCAGCTGTGTTCTCCAAGAGCAATGGCGGCTCAACACGGAAAACGTGCTCCATTGTGAACCACAGCCAAGGGGCTTGATCTCATAGGCATCTGGGGAGAGTCTGCTGTGCAGGCACAGTTACGTGGCAGCAGGCGAAATTTTGATATTTTTGGCCAGATTTCTCAGGCCATGGCAGAGAAGGGGTACGAGGGAGACACTCTTCAGTGCAGGTGGAAGGTGAAGGAGTTGAGGATAACGTACCACAGAGCCAGAGAGGCAAACCGGCGCTCCGGCTCAGCGCTGGTTACATGCCAATTTTACAAGAAGCTGGAAGCAATCATGAGCGGGGATCCCACAACCACCCCAAAAGCTCTTGTGGACACGTCGGCACCCCCCCCCCCCATGAAAAGGATACTGGAGCAGACAGTGACGATCAATTGGTCGACGAGGAAGTGGAGATGGAGGATGACCTGGAGGCTGAAAGTGGTGCAGCCGACCTAGGGAGCCAGGAGCTGTTCTCCACGCCACCCGACACGTGCTGCCCAGATTCCTTCTCCATGCTGTCTTCGGATGCAGCAGAGGGGAGCTCTGGTAAGTTTAATCGGAACTGACTTCTGTGCTTGCTGGATAAGCTTTACGGGCAAATGAAGAGCGGGCGGGAGATGGGCATTTTGAGTTTCATGCTTTCTTTTGGGGGGAGGGGAGGGAGACTCTACCCTGCATTCACGAGCAGTGCATCAATGCATTCTGTAATTCTCAAGAAATACTCTCCATTGCGCTCAGTGAAGGTCTCCTGGATGTACTTCCACGGCCTCCTAGTTAAATTCAATGGGAGAGCAACTGTGTTCCCTCCCCCATAGAAGGATACTCTCCCTCACCAGTTGCAAAGCATGGCATGGCTGCGCATAAGTCTGCTGCGTACTGCCCTGGCTTATGTCCAGTGATACGCAGGATATGCATTCTGGCTTGCAGAGGCACTCTAAGCAGTGAGATATCGCCTTCCATGGCCATGCCGTGTGTGAACTAATCACCCAAAGCACTGGAAATTGTCCACAGAGCTGTGTCTCGGCAATCCGAACCTCCCTTTGCAAAAGCCCTTTCAGTCCCCAGCAATGCCCTGTCCCGTGGGCACTACAGAATGTGGCGGCAGAGCATATTACCAGCTCTTTAACCAAAGTGAGAACAATAGCACTACTTATTATGTTTCCTTTTTCCTTAGAAACGACCTTCGCCGGTCGGTGGTCTGCGCTAGCTGACCGGCTGAGACAGATAAGGAGGAGGCCTCGCAGGAGCAAGGAGCTCTTCCAAGAGCTGATGCAGTCCAATGAGGCAGCAGCAAGGGAGACTAGAGTATGGAGGCAGGAGTGCCGGCAGGAGTGTAAGGAAAACAATTTGAGGAGGCAGAAGCAGAAGGATGCCCTCATAAGCATCCGGCAGGAGCAGACCCAACTGCTGAAGACCATGGTTGGTCTGCAGACTCAGCTGCTCCAGGCTTGCGCCCCCCTTCCTACCCCCCACAGCAACACTTTCTGTCCCCACTGCCCCATTCTCCCACAAAGCAGTTCTTTGAAGGCCAGTGTTACATCTATTCCTGCACAAAGCTATGGCACTGAGCCACGCACCTACACGTATCTATAGCTCCTGGTGCAAGCACTGCTTACTGTAATTATTTAATGTTTTATCATAATAAAATTGAATCAGTTGAACTGTGCACAGTCTCTTTATTGATACACAATAATTGTTAGTTGCATGTTTACTATTCACTCATTCGAGCATGGTACAGTACACAAACCACCCCCTTCCCCCATCCCCCGTTAATCAGCACCCAGTAGTGCACAAGTACACTACTGCCCAGTGATACAATGTGTCCTATAAGTCCCCATGACTAAAATGCTCCCTAAGTGCCTTCCTTATGCAGACAGCTCTCAGCTGTGCCCCCCCGATATGCCTACTGACTGGCTGCTCGAAGGCAAACTCTAGCCACTCAGCCTCCACATCAGATTGTGAAAGGCCAAAGCAAGGGGCTCTGATGGTTGTTTTGGGTTACTGAAACTGTTTTTGCTGTCTCTGTCTTTTTCCTCATCCTTGAGCTCTGGCTGTTTTCAGATTCTGTATTGTTTTCAACTTTCTGTCTGGAAACAAATCTTTGTGGCCTTGCAGAGACTTGAGTTATGTGCAGCTGGGAGGGATTCCTTTCTAACCTATCAGAAACTGCATTTTGATTTCTGTAACACGAACTAGAATCTATAAGAGTGGTTGTTACTATGTCACGGGTTGGAGATTTTCTTTGTTCTCTTCCCGTGAGCGCTCCCGTATTCTGCTGTCAGTAAAGGCTTGCTAATCACACTTAAGTGACTTGAGTTTTATTTTCAGTGACATCTTTGTCACCATGAAGGGGGAAATTTCTCTCCCCTATTTTCACAGAGGTTATGCAGGACACAGCACACCGCAATGACGGCTGGAATGTTGTCCTCATTCAAGTCTAGCTTCCCATACAAACAGCGCCAGCAGCCTTTTAAGCGCCCAAAGGCGCACTCCACGGTCATTCGGCACCGGCTTAACTTGTAATTGAACCGCTCCCCGCTTGGATCCAAATTTTCAGTATAGGGCTTCATGAGTCAAGGCATCAGTGGGTAGGCTGGGTCTCCTATGATTACTATGGGCATCTCCACATCCCCGACAGTAATTTTATCATTGGGGAAGAAGGTCCCTGCCTGCAACTTCCGGTACAGGCCCGTGTTTCGGAAAATGCGAGTATCATGAACCTTACCTGACCACCCCGCATTTATGTCCGTGAAACGTCCCCTGTAATCCACGAGTGCCGGAAGCACCATGGAGAAGTAGCCCTTCCTATTAATATACTCAGTCGCAAGATGCTCTGGAGCCAGAATAGGGATGTGTGTGCCGTCTATTGCCCCTCCACAGTTCGGGAATCCCATGGCTGCAGATCCTCTGGAGCGGAACACGATTAATGGCTCTGCACACATGTGAAAGGGCTAACCGGATGGTCTACCTGCCGACTCCAAACTGATTCGCGACTGACCGGTAGCAGTCTGGAGTCACCATTTTCTACAGTGCAATTGCGACACGCTTCTCCACAGTGAGGGCAGCTCTTATTTTGGTGTCCTTACGTCGCAGGGCAGGGGCTAGCTCCTCACACATTTCCATGAATGTGGCTTTTCGCATTCAAAAGTTCTGTAGCCACCGCTCATCATCCCACACCTGTAAAACGATGCGGTCCCACCACTCGGTGCTTGTCTCTCGTGACCACAGCTGGCAGTACACCGTGTGCAGATGCTCTGTGAAGGAGCTCAGCAATGCGGTGCTGTTCTTCAGCATGGCAGTCACCAGCCCAGGGTCATCCGATTCCTGGTTTGATTCAGAGCTGAACGCATACTGTGCCACCAGCCGAGATGTATTCATTATGCTGAAGGCGACAGTCGAGATCAGAGCTGGATCCACACTGCTGCAAAAAGGAGTTCCAGGAAGCAACACGGTACTGTTGAAAATGGGCGCAAGCAACTCTCGTGATGCCAGGGGAACAGAATGCACCATGGGGAACCAAGACTTTACCCATGGTGCTCAGCGCTACTTTCCTTCTACCCAGGATTCTTAGCACTGAATCTGGATGGATGGAACTGTGGGATAGGTTCATAGAATAATAGGCATGGAAGGGACCTCATGAGGTCTTCTAGTACAACCCCCTGCTAAAATGCAGAGCCACTCCCACTAAATCACCCCAGCCAGGGTTTTGTCTAACCAGGCCTTAAATATCTCCAGAGATGGAGATTCTACCAGCTCCCTAGGTAGCCCATTCCAATGCTTCACCACCCTCCTAGTGAGAAAGCTTTTTCCTAATATGCAACCTTGACCTCCCCAGCTGTAATTTGAAACCATTGCTCCTTGTTCTGTCCTCTGTTACCATCGAGAACAGCCTAGCTCCCTCCTCTTTGGAGCACCCCTTCAAGTAGGTTAAATGATTAAAGTAATCAGATATACATGGACTTTCAAATCATTTGTGTGTATCAGGTTTTCAGTAGAATTGTGGAGTTTAGAGGCTTATATAGTCCTCCTGGTGTACATCCAGTCCCTGGATGGATCTCAGTCCTTTGATTCACAGCTTCAGTTGAAGATGAGGTGATCCAGAGGTAGGAAGCAGAATGAAGATAAGATGAGGACAGTGCAGCTGCTTTTTATAGTTTATCCAGAGGTAGGTGAAGGCTGAAGACAATATGCGTGTAATGCAGCTGCCTTTTATGTCCCTTAGTCTTTGCCATGCTGCTTGTGGAAATTTATGAAATAAGATGGTGTCCAGGGTCACATGAGGAAATCCCAGTGATTCATCAGATGTAGCCCAGGCTGGGCCCATTATATCTGTGAGTTTTTTTAGGGGGCCATTATGCACCTTGTTGCTGCCTATCTGAGGTGTGGCCCAGAAACATAGCACAACTTGAAATACAACTACATTAAACGTATCCATAACTTCCAATACATATATGCTACATACAGATAAACAATATAATCATTCTTCACAATTTATAACCTTCCTAATGACACCTGATTGGCATATCTCATATGAATTATTGTAATTTTAAAATATTGATGTTAAGTTTATAAACGGCCCCCCAATCCAGTCAACGTCACAAACTGTATTTAGGTTATCATGGTATTTCCTTGTGCTTAGTGCTGTGTCTCAAATGCATCTGTTTGGTAAGTGTGCGAGTACCTCAGTCACCCAATAAGTGGTCTGTCAGTGGGCCATATTATACAGGGCTTTTTTATTTTTAATAAGGGGAGTAATTTCAACAGGGAATTACAAAAAAGCCATTTATTGTGTGATGTAAGCAAGATTTTTAACACTGAGTTCTAATGGTTAGAAGATGATGTACCAACCAATTAAATAAATGTAAATGTATATTAATTTATTATCTGATTAACCTTGGGCAAGAGATGGCATAAAACACTTAATATTAACAATGAAGGCCCTTTTTATGCATCCTTCTTATGATCTTTTCAAAGCATAGAAGCAGGATGCCTTGGAAGTTTCACCCATGCATTTTAATAACTGCCCAGATGAACCCACTGCATTTTGTTAGTACTTGTATCGCAATGCCTGTTCATGCCTTAGATTTGTCTAGGCTTAAGGCAGGAACCATAAATATGGTTTCCGGAGTTCTTCCCAGTCTACAAAGTGAGTGCACATTCACATTTCCCGAGGTTTCATTTAGCCTTTACTGACCTATCGAAAAAAGAACAAGCAATTAACATGTTTGGGGAAAACATTCATCATAATGAATATGTTGGTAATATCTTCAAGCAATTTACTGGCTACTGCCCTGTACTACACTTAATCTGTCAGTAAGCTAGTAAAGCAGGAAACGGGAAGTAGATTTTATAAGCATTAGATTCCCATTTCCCATCTTCACTAATGGCTAGAAACTCTCTTTTGCAACCAGAAGTGCACTAGGAAGGGTGAGAATGGGATATTCTGATGCTCTCAGGAGGAATTCTGATTAAATCAAAGCTGTTGGGAGGGTGGGGTGGGGGAGACATGCCAGAATGGTTGTTACGCTGGAGACTGCAATGTGCTCCCCTCTGTGTCCAGCCAGCTCACTGGCCAACACAGGGGTACATGAGGTCATGGACCTGTCTTCAATCATTTCAGGCAATTAGTGCCCACCTGAGTATCAACAGGGATTTTACTACCTAGCTGTGTGCCTGGAAAGAGATGTAGGCCAGCAACATTTGGTCCTCAACTCAATAAAAGGTCTGATCTTTTTATATCAGCATTAAATGAATGTACTGCACAAGTCCATATAGCAAAGCTTCTCTATATTTATAGCAAAAACAATGGAGTCCTGTGGCACCTTAAAGACTAACAAATCTCTTTGGGCATAAGCTTTCGTGGGCTCCAACCCACTTTGTCAGATGGGTTGGAGCCCACGAAAGCTTATGCCCGAAGAGATTTGTTAGTCTTTAAGGTGCCACAGGACTCTCGCTGTTTTTGCTGTACACAGACTAACATGGCTACCCCTCTGGAACTTGTCTATATTTATACGCTAGTGTAAACAAATGCATATGTTATACATTGGCTGTACTTAGAAACTGTTCATTGATCTTGGATAACTACAACCAGGACCTCAGTACTTGTGGCTGTCCACATGACATGTGTTAGTAAAGTACAGGGAATGTCAGTTATAAAATATAAAATGAATGAATATTTCTTTTACTGGACTCACTTTCTATTCTTCATTTCAGTGTATTACTATTTATATTCCTGTTACCATCTGGTATATTTTTTGAGCCAAATATAAATCCAAGAGAGTCAGCAAGAGAAAAGGGAGCTATGAGAGGAACTGTGAGGCATAACTATTTTTCCAATCTTGGTTTTCTGAAATCTTCAACTGGCACTTGGCAGACCCCCCCCCCCTGAACTCACAAGAACTGCACAAGAGCATCCAAGGTGGGGCTCTGGAATCATGTGTTATAATCTCTGTATATTTGTGCACCTTACTGATGCGTATGTAATCATTATGCATTCATCCTAGGCAAACTATGCATGGGAAGCTGTACAGGCAAAGGTTAAAGTAAGGTGGAACGCACTGGAACGCAGTTCCGGGGCCCACAAATTTGAGGAGCCAGAGTTCCGGGGTCCCTAAAAATAGAAAAATCCAGCGGAACGCATGTTCTGCCCTGCCCTGGCTGCTGGCAGGTCCTATGCCCCACCTTGTTAATCACAATACTTATTGTGGTATGCAGTGTTTGCTAGTTTGTGACAATAATTGTTATAGACATAAACGCCATATACAATTATAAATATTTTTATGGAGCGATAACTGATGGATGTGGTACTGAGAAGTAGTTGCAAATGCCTACCTGGGCTGGGGCCCACACAATACGGGAAGGGGGCCCGGAGATTAGAAGGGTTCCGGGGCTTCTCAAATTATACTTTAACCACTGTGTATAGGGATTGTGTGAAGCCACATGGCCAGCCAGAATATGGTACAAAATACTTTAAAAAGCAATGCTGATTTGCACACATTCCAGGTAAACCTGAAGAGAGCCAGAATTCAGCTAATTTCAGAATACAGAATGCAGGCAGAATCCATTTCATATTTTCTCTCTCCAAGCTTCTGTTGAATTCAGTTAGAAGACTAATCTAGTTCTAAAAGTTGCCCCAAAATGTTGAAATAACAGCCTTGTAGAATGATGGGCAACCAACTATCCAAATTTAGATCATTTTCCTCAGCAACAATACAGTGTTTAATCAACCACTGAAAATATGAAACATCAGCTCTCTGCAATCACCACCCTCCATATAATCCAACCTTATCACACAATAAAAAAAATTACCAATTGTTGTGTGGTATTGGTATACTGTGTTTATATTATTTTAGATATAGGAGATTTCATTTTGCTTCTAGCCATACCCGTGTGAATCCAGAATAGCTGAGAACAGAATCTAGCTCAACCCGTACCCAACAATATTGCAATCTAGCCCTCATAAGATGCCTTTTTGATAATGAAGTGACTGTTTAATGAATTAAACATCTTTAAAATTCTGTTCAACAGAATGCACAGTTCATCCATAATATTTTGCCAAGGTAAAAAACACAAAACAAAACTACTTCTATAATCAAAATCAAAATCCTTTTTTGCGAACACAAGGCTAATGTATTTATCTTGGAACACTCAGTGCAGATGCAAGCTTTGTTCTTCAGTGAAGTCCTGTTTATTATCCAGTTCTACAGCTGGGTACCAAGCAGTGAAGCAAATTGCCCAAATTCATGCAGTGTAACTGTTTGGATTAAAACCAGAAGTTCTCATAGCTTGTAGGCCTTTTTTTCCAATCACTAGACTGCACGGATTCATCAAAATCATCCAACTACCCTAGGAGCAGTCAAAAAAATAATTTTGTCACCTTTCTTATTAACAAATCCTTCCCACAGGAACAGGTTCCATATTTCAGCACTATATATGAGATGAAATAAAAGTAGATCTATAAAAGTCAAATCTCATATTAGCCTCACAAATAAATACTAAATTAAGTTTAACTAACTTGTGCCTCCCATTTAAGAGTGATCCAGAGGAGAATACTGTATATTTTTGAATTAAGGTTTCGTACACAAACTTCTTGATTTAAGCAGGTTCTATTTTCAAAGGTGGCGGTAGGGTAGTCGATCATCAGGCTTGTAAACAGTTGGAGATATGGTGACTGAGAACTGCTTGATGACTGCCTGCTGGGTGTGAAGGTGACAGATATCATGAGACATGGAGATAAAGACATGTTACCATTATACAAGGCACTGGTGGGACCTCATCTAGAATACTGTGTGCCATTCTGGTCCCCCTGTTTAAGAAAGACGAATTCACACTGGAACAGGTGAAGAGAAGGGCTGTTAAGATGATCTGCAGAATGGAAAACGTGCCTTATGAGACTTCACTCAAAGACTTTGGTCTGTTTAGCCTAACCAAAAGAAGGCAGAAGGGAGATATGGGATAATACCGGGAAGAGGAGGAATTATTGAAGTTCAGTGCCAATGTGGACAGAAGAATAAATGTATATAAACTGGTCATCAGGAAGTTTATACTTGAAATTAGATGCAGGTTTCTAACTATTAGAGGAGTAAAGTTCTGGAATAGCCTTCCAAGGGGAGCTGTGGGAGCAAAAAAACCTAGCTGACTTCAAAACTGAGCTTGATCAATTTATGAAGGAGATAGTATGATGAAACAGCCTAGTTTGGCAACTGATCTTTGATTATTGGTGGCAGAAATGCCAATGCCCTGCGATGGGACATTTGATGGGCTGGGTTCTGAGTTTACAGAGAATTCCTTCTTGGATTTCTGGCTGGTGAGTTTTGCCCAGATATTCAGGGTAAACTAATTGCCATATTTGGGGTTGGGAAGGAATTTTCCCCCAGGGTAGATTGGCAAAGGCTCTTGGGGTTTTTCACCTTCCTCTGAAGCATGGGGCATGGCTCACTTGCTGATGGATTCTCTGCATCTTAAAGTCTTTAAACCATGATATGAGGACTTTAATAACTTAGTTACAGGTTAGAGGTTTATTGCAAGAGGGGGTGAGTGCGGTTCCGTGGCCTGCATTGTGCAGGAGATCAGACTGGTCTCTTCTGACCTTAGAGTCTATAAGTCTTCTGGTGACCTATGTTCTGTGGTCATGATTATGTATTACTAACAGCGATGATGGGAGATGTAGAAGAGAGGTCATGGAAGCTAAAATTAGGCTACTAAGTAGAAGGTTTAAATCCAAGGCCTCAGTTGTAGCTTTCCCTGAAATATTTCCCGTTCCATGCAAAATCCAGCTAGGCAAAGGGAAACAATGCATGGCTGAGAAGATAGTACAAAGAACAGTAGTTTAAGTTTATTAGACACCCAAGAAAAATTTGAGGAAGGTGAAGCACGCCCAAAGGAGGATGGGTTCCACTTTGAAGAAAATGGAGCCAGAATGCTATCATGGAAATAAATAAGATTTTGGAGGACTGTTTAACTTAAGAGCTGTGGGAAAGACAGCAGTAGTTGAAGAGCACATCAATCAAACAAAGACATCTGTTAAATACTACACAATCTATGGATCTAATAAAGGGTAGGATGCAAATTATACATGGAGTAGAACAGGAACAGGGTGAAAAAAAACAAGAGGTCAATTCTGCAACATAAGCAGGAGGTCAGAGCAAGGACATAAATAAAATCAAGCATCTAGTCAAGAGTAAAAACTGTAATTGTCTCTCCACAAATGCAAGAAGTTTAAAGCAAATTTACATGAATAAGAATGCCTTGAAATGGATGAAGATCTAGAAATAATAGCCATTACTGAAACAGACAAAAAAGGATGGACTTCTATAATATAGGGTTATAAACTATATAAGCAAGACAGACTAGGCCAGAGAGGTTGGGTTACAGAGTTGTATCTGAAGGATTTCACAGAATCTAGAAAGATAAAAATTCTATGTAGCCAGGAATACACAGTTGAATCTGTACAGATACAAATTCCAAGCTATAAAGGATACAAATATATTAATGGGGCCTCATGATTAGCCACTGGATCAAGAAAAGGAATGTAGTGCACAGTGTTGAAAGTGGTCAAAGCAGCAGCAAAATGATAATAATAGGGGATTGAGACTACCCCCACATACATTGGTCAAATGGCAAAATGGGACAAAATTTAGAAAACCAATTTCCCAATATTTTAAGTGATTGCTTCTGGGAACAACTATATCTAGAGCAAAGAATATAGGCTAAACTTGGTTTAGTCTTCAGTAACACCCAGCAGTTAATTCAAGAAGTGACTGTAGGTGAGCCACTAAGTAATAATGACCACAATGTAATTGTGTTCAATTTCCAAGGGACAAGTAAGGTACCAAAAAAGTGATACAGCAACACTAAATTTTAGAAAGGGAGATTTCAACAAAACAAATGGTTGGGCAAAAGGAACCTAAAGTTAGAAGTAAAGGAAGTAAAATTCATAGTCCTAGTGTGAATGCTACTTTAAAAAAAGGCTCAGGACAAATATCTACTACTGAACGGAAGGGGAAACGAAGGCAAAAAGTAAACCAAGTGGCTAAATGGCATGGTTCTAGAGGATATTTGAGCTACAACCTTACAAATCTGCAGGTGATGAAGTTATGCTTTTTAGGGCTAGAGAGGACTCTGAAGAAATTCATGGAGACGAACAAGTTAGGTAAACATAAAACAACTGGAAATGCTGTTGTCAATAAATGCGAAACTACTATACATTGGAGGGAAATATCTGAACTACTCATGTACCTCGCAGCATTATAAATTAACTACCAACTCATGAAAGGAATGTGGGCATCACTTTTGACTAGTGGTCCCTGAATTCTTTAGGGCATGCCCTTCCCCCATCCGTGTCTGCACTCCGCAGTCCTCCTCCAACTGAGATTGGAGCAGGACTACAGTTGGGAATGGGGGCTGCAGCTGGGTGCTAGGGGCTGAGGCCAAGGGCTAAGGCCGCGGCCAGGCACTGGGGAACCATGATCAGCAGTCAGGGCAGGGCAGCAGGGCCAGAGGCATGATTGGGGGTGGGGGCTTGGAGCAGAGCTCAGGGCAGAGCATGAAGGTGCTCGCCCCCTCATCAAAATGGGGGCTTGCCCAAGCCCTGCTGCACCCCTTGATGTTTCTCTGTACCTCATTAAGAGGGCATGCTCCACAGATTGAAGGCCTCTGTTGTAGACTTTGGGATTCACAATGATGAATAAATATGTAAAATAATGAATGGCCTAGAGAAAGGAGACTGGGAACTCTGGTTATCCCTTTCTCATAAAACACAAGTACAAGGGGACAGTCAATTAAATTTAAAAGGTGAGAAATCCAAAGCCAATTAAAGGAAATCCTTTCCCACACTGAGCCATTAAATTGTGGAACTGATTGCCACAGGAATTCACTAAATCCAAAAACATAGTAAGCATCAAAAAAAGGGATTAGATTTTGATGGGATAGATTCACAAAGGAAGTTAGGTGCAGCACTGCTAATTTATGGGCACCTTTAAAATCATTGGGATTCACAAGGCTTGAGTTGGGTACAATGAATAGGGAGAGATGGATACATTGGAACAGGATTCACAAAAGCCAGCCCTGCTTGGAGGTGCCTCAGCTAAGCCAATGGGAGGTGCCAAGCTGAGGGTGGCATGCTGAACTCCCCCATTCCCTTGGAGATGCACACCTAAATCTGGGCTGCAAGGAGGCACCTCACTCGGTGTGGGATTCTCAGCTGGAAACATTCTCTTGCCATAAGGCACTGACATCATTTTAGCAATAGTGTGGGTAGGGAGGACAACCTTCCTCATAACTTTTAACCTAGTGGTTAGGATACTCACATGGGATGTGGGAGACCTCTCTCTCCCCTCCCACCTCCACGTAAGTCCTCCTCTTCCACCTAAGGAGGAGGAAGAATTTGAACTGGGATCTGCCACCTCTCAAGAGTGCTCTAAGAACTGGGATATGGAAATAGTCTGCTATGAGGGATGGAGGGGACCTCTCTCAGTTTCTCCTGTTGAAGCTATTTTGTTCTAAATAAATAATGAAAGTCATGGAAATGGGGGAGAAGAGAGAACAAGCAAGCACACGCACAAGAATGATTCTGTCGCCTCATGGTTAGAGCACTCACCTAAGGAATGGGAGACCAGCCAGCCCTCTGCTCCAATGACTTTTAAAATTATTTATCCATAAAGGAACAACTTCAACAGGAGTGAAAGAGGTAACCCTACATCCTGTTACAGCACAGCCCACCTGAGCAGATCCAATTCAAATCCCTTCTTCCTTTCAGGAGAGCTGACCTGAACAGAGGTCTCCCATAACCCAGGTGAGTAACACAACCACAGGGCTAAAAGTTACAAGGAAAGTGGTCATCCTCTTCCTCTGCCAATTTGTGCAAGCTCATCTATGGGATTTGATCTAGTATGTGAGCTCTGAGTGCATTTTCCTGACTGGGCTCTGCAGCCAAGTTAGGTGGAGGATTGCCTAACTCCTCCTGGTTTGTGCATTACCCTGGGGCTTAGGTGTCTGGACACATGGCATGGGCTGCACTGTTCATGCTCTGAGGCAGAAGCATAGGGAACTTTTACCACAAAAATTTAGGCACTGAGCGATTTTAGGCATCTACAGAGTTTATGAGCCACTGAGCGGAGGTTGTGAATTCCAGAGGGGCCAGAGTCTGTGGCTATGTCTACACTTGCTAAAATTAGTTCGAATTAGTTAGTTCGAACTATGAAACTATGAAAACAGTTCGAACTAAGCAAGTGCCATTCATGCCGTTCGAATTAGTGATCCTCATTCATTTCAATGGCCAGTTAGTTAGAACCAAGAAATTAGTTCGAATTAACATGGCCACATTGGTTAATTCGAACTAGTTAGTTCGAATAAACCCTTTAGTTCGAATACCCTATTCAAACTTATTAGTTCGAATTAAGGAGGCTTAATTCAAACTAACTAAAGCCTAGTGTAGCCATGGCTTTAGTTAGTTCGAATTACGCCTCCTTAATTCGAACTAACTTGCCAGTGTAGACATAGCCTGTGATTTAGATGCCTAACAGATAGGTGCTTAAATCCTTTTGGTGAATCCAGACCTTAGATGTATAATCAAGAAAACCCAGGGTTATCATGCTGAACAATAACAAAGAATTAGAAAGGAATATTAAAGAGATAAGAGCTAATGTGTGGGGCAGATTACCCTGCATCTGCCTACTGCGGGGTTCTTATACCTTCCTCTGAAACATCAAGCACCGGCCAACCTCAGGCGCAGGTTACTGGATCTCAATGTTGACCCATCATAAACAATTCCTATGTTCCTATTTTAGACATGAGGCTTTATGACATTTGAAATACCAGGATTCTGTTTTAGATGAAATGATGAAACTCTTTTAAAAATCTAATATAACCATTGCCTTTTAAAATATTAGATAGTTTACAACATCTATATGACAGTCAAACTCTTATCACTTTCCACCATCCTCCAATGCACTTAATCAAGTGCTTAACTTCAAGCATATTTCCAATGCCTTTCCCTGCTGCTACTGCAGTCCATCCACAGTAATGAATCAGATCCTCTGTGTGAGTATTTTTAAGTGGCTGCCATCAGTTATTAATGTTACCTTTCCTTTTCCTAGGGATCTCCCTTTAGGTACTGCAGCATCTGCTTGTGTTCAGCCCTGGGAACTCCTGATTGGTTAATCACACATGCACATTGTGAAGACAGTGAATCTTCCTCAACAGTATCCGTGGTCTATTCAGTTATATTAACTTGGAGGAAAGTTCTTGCTCTTATTAATGTACATGTGAAGAGACTGTGGCTCTCAGAGAGTCTCAATAGATATATTTTTTCTTTTTTTAAGTGCCAGGCAGGATGTTTCTTATCTATTAGCTACTGCTCTGTCCTGCTGGGAAGTTGCTGTTGTCTTCTCTGTGTCAACAACCAGTCTCTCTTGTTTGATCTTGGCGTACCATCTTCTCTCCTCCTATAGTCTGATACTGAAATCAAACCAGTAAAGAGGAACAGTGTCATAGCATCATGTAGGAAAATAAATCCTGGAATTAGTATTCCCAAAATTCCATTGGGGCAATCATCAGCTCCCTTTACCGTGTTCGTTCAGAACTCAAAGTACAAAAACAGGGTTTTTCCCATTGGAAAGCTGCTGGATAACGTCATTTTAAGGGAAGATTGGGCACTAGTTTCCATGTTCTTTGAATTTAGCTTCACATAGCATCACAGCAAATTAGTTTATCCCTAAAGTTTGTAGCAAATGATGGCAATACCTACTTGATTGGAAAAAAACGCAATTAAACTAGAAACTAAACTAATTAATATGGATAACGTATTATTCTATACATTAGCTCCATTGATTTTTAACATCATCATCATCATCATCATCAAGTAAATTGTCCCTAGTGCAAGTATAATAATAAACTTTGGAAATATCTGGCAATATATTAAGATATGATGTTAAGTGATCTTTTACTGTTGCTGATATGATATTATGAGGAAACTAAACTGTATTAATTTCTTGACCTTGCAAGTTTAATACCTGCTGATGGACCAAATGAACACGGATTATCTAAAACAGGTGTAGTTGGTATTTCTTGCTCTTACTATGATGTAATGAAATTAAACATAAAAACAGTCCGAAGTGGAGCATACAGACATGAGTTTTCCTCCAAAGGCAGAGGCAATTTGAGCCGGCTTTTCTCACCAGGTCAGCTATGCCACTGAAGGCACTCAGACCTGGGGCAAAGCAGGCTGTCCTTTCACTGGGGGAACAGATATGCCCTCTGATCAGGATCTCATAGGAACCCTATGGGTGGATGCTCCATGGGAGATTCTCTGAATCACCACTTCTGAGTGCTCTGACCCCTTCAGGTCTATTGTTGGATGGTTGGCCATCTCATCCCTACCTTCCTTAGTGGTGGAATGGGAGTAGGTGTCTCATAGCCTGACATCAGTCAGCTTCCACTGGCAGAAGTGAGGGATGAACCTGGACTTATATGACACAGTGGAGTTTCACAGTGGAGGTTTTAAATAATGATGGAATTTTCGTCTTGTGATGTTCTTATTCTCCACCTTTTCTGTTAACGCTATAGTTTACTTATGTTCATATAACTAGCAGCATCTTTTGAGCTCTTTCAAAGATAAACCCTGAACAAATGATGTCCAGCTCTGATTAACTTGGCTATCTGAATGCAAAGCATGTCTTGACTGCTTTCCATGAAAACAAGTGATCCTTTTCATGGCTTAATGCCATTGTAACTTTTTCCACACATCGAATAGATTGCCATGGACACAGATTCAGACTCCTTTCATTCACACCAGGTCTCTTGAAGTTTACATAAGTCTGCAGAGAGACCAAAAATCCAAATCTTTACTGCCTTGAGGCTTGGGATGAAACTTTCAAACAATTTAAATTGTTTCCAAAAACTGAGTTCATAGCTAAAAAAATCAAAATACTTAATGTGGGGAGGAAAATACATTTTATGTTTATTTTTAGACAGTTGTATCAAACACAGCTTTAATTTGCAATCAATATCTAACGGTATTAAACTCCTGATTTATTGTGAAAGCAAACCAAAATCACTTTAGATATATTCAGCACAAACTATGACTTTTTCTATTCACACCATTGAGGATTCCTCTGATGATATTAAAGTGTCATTTCAACAGGAAACAGGTGAAGACATACCTAGAGCAAAAACTAAGCTATGCTAGCACTCACTACTTGATGGAGAGGATGTCCTTAGGATAGCTAGCTTTTACTCTTTTTAACCCAACCCCCTTTTGGAATGCCAAATCTGTTTGCTATCATGGGTGTACCCATCCTTTCAGTACAAGGTATTCATTATTTCTCAATCATTCTGGGCCCAATCAAGAAACCTTTACTCAAACAAGATTCGTACTGAACTCAGTTTTAGCCAGTTAAACAACCTGATCAGCTCTGAGGGCTGGTCTACATCTAGGTGGGATTTCAACAGCAGACGAAGGAAGATAAGCAAAGTATTTAAAATACCGTGCGTATCTCCCTTCAACTGCCTATCACCTCTTTACCACAGTTTCTTCAGTGCACTGAGTCAAAGGGAAACCCATTCCCTTTGACTCAGCGCTATTCCTTTTGCAGGGGTGGTCTTACAAGACCAGTTTCCTGATCGGCTGAGCAGGTCTTCACAGACCCGATCAGTCAATTCGGAAAAAAAAAAATCAATCTGATGATGGCAAATTTGACACCATCAGTGAATACCTGCCCTGAGTACAACAGGAGTTTTGCTTAAGAACAGAGTGCAGAACACCTAAAGTGTTTATTTATTTTAGGTAACACTAATAGGGAAGATTTTCAAAAGTGCCTAAAGAATTCCATTTTCCCAAATCCAAGTCTCCCATGGGATTTCAGCGCACAATTCCCAACAGGTACTTTTGAAAATCTTTCCCTGAAAGGAGGAGACACCCTTGCTATAATGAAATGTTGCATCAGGAGAAAACTTGACCTCTTCTGAGGAATCTTTAAAGGCACTATTGTGATACCCTTATGGTAAACAGAACATTTTACATGATGAACAGAAGTCAGTTGGTTTACTTGTGAAGTATGGCACTACTCGATGCAAGCAAGCGCAGCACTATCTGGCACTGAGTGAGAGCTGCATGAGCCCTGCTCCAGACAACATTTCAGACTATGTCCTGCCCTAATCCAGTCCCTTCTCCCTCTACTCATTTAGGATTAACTTCCTCTCTGCTTTCTGCATAGTCCCGACACTCTTAGTTTTAAAAGCTTTTTTCTTTGCAGCTTCTGTCGTCTGGGACAGCTCCCTCGTAGCGCTGCTTCAGAAATGTCAAAATACTCCCAATGTATGTGTTAAAACAAATATTGGTTTCTTTCCTAACAGAATCCTATACCAGCAATTTTATTTTAAAGCCCTGTTAACAAAGCTCTCTGGGTTTTAATAAGAGGAACTCTATTTTTCCTTAATTTGGAATCTATTTCTATTGCCCATAAAGATAATTACAAATAGAACATACGTCTCTTTGATATTTAAGACTGGAAATTTACTAGGTTCAGGGTTAATTACTAGTTTCTGTGACAAGCTATGAAAAGATTATTTTAAAAGCCGAACTTCTATACCACAGTTCTAATCACAATGCCTGATCCTGAATTCTTTGCACATCTACAGCTCACTGGGTAAAATCCTTGCAGCACTGAAAACCATGGAAACTCTGCCATTGACTTCAGGGAGGCCAGGATTTCACCAATTAAGTTCAGAGGAGACTGGGGAGCACAGGAGCATGCACATAGGGTACTTTTCTTTAAAATGCCCCTAGCATCTCAGAATGTCATAACATTATAACTTTTACAAGCACTACTTAGCTCAAATTTGCATTGTCTTAACCTATTCGCCCTTATGGTCCCAAATGGACTCCTTACACTTTAATCACCTGCACACAAAATGATACCTATCCACTTCAAAAAAATAAAACACCACACTTGAAAGACTTAATGGTAAGACACAAATTCAAGCAAAGACAAACAGAACATTAAATAATCAGGCAATTCATCAGCAGCACTTATTCAATTATTCTGAGTGAGCTGAAATACCATTGTATTATTACAATAGTGGATGCTGACAACTCCATCAAAAGGAACTCTTTTATGCTTACATTAGCAATCACTCTTTACGTTAGACACTGCCTTTTAGAAGGGGATCTCGAAGTTAATCTTAAGGCTATACATCCATGAGAGAGGCTATACATCAAAAGGTTACACATCAAAATACATCCGTGAGAGAGTTGAGCAAGAACATTTTGATGACCATTTTAAAAAATGGGATGATTGAGATGCTAAGTGATTTGCCCATGGTCTACCCTATTGAAAAAGAACTTTGGAGACCTGACCTCCAGTGCTCTGCCCACCACAGACCCCACTAGTACCAAGAGACACATTTCAAATGCACATATAATTTCTGTTATCCAGCAATATTTTAGATACTTCTGGCCCACTCACCAATGTGTTCCTCCAGTTTTATGACATAGAACTCCACCAACTTCTACCAGCCAGTGCTGTCCAGAACTACCTAGGCTTCTACCAGCATAAAACTGGAGTGAGATAGTGTTGAGTAAAGTCCATCGCATTTATTAATAGTAAAGCACATTGTTTTCTCCATGGGAAACCCCATTTTTGCAAGTGATGAGCAGTGGTTGTTTGAAGGTGTATATATATATATATATATATATATTTCATTAGTAATAATGAGAAATGCTCTTTTGTTGAAATGTAAAGGCATAAACACCTCAGCTGACCTCATCTACTGCAATGGTGCTTAAAGAGAGATATAATTTCTAAGGAAATTAGAATCTAAATAATACAGGGCTTTAATGATCTTTATCAACAGGTAGAACTACACAGGGAAGCAGGAGTGCTGGGAGAATTTTTGAAGTGGGGGATGCAGAGAGCCATTGAACCATACTGAATACAATGAAAACCACTTCAAGTCTGGGGGTGCGGCAGCACTGCCAGAACCTATGCATGGAAGTAAAAAAGAAGTCAGACACTGCCAGGCCTTTTACCTGGAGGTAGAGAACAGGAAGGGACAATGACGGCACAGCTCTCTTAGCTCAGCATGCTACCAGATGCAGAGGCTAGGGAAGGCTAATAAGGGGCTGCTGGACCTCTCTTGTAAGTGCCGGGTGATCCAGAAAGATGGATCCCGGCTTCCCTGAGCTTTACAGGATTCCCAAAGCATCTGCCCATGGCCCTTCATGAATGCTTGAATTCACCTTTTTAAGCACAACATGTAGAGGAGACTCCTTGAGGGAAGCCCCAGGTTTCCCACTAGAAAGGAATATCTGGTCCTTTTTAATTTTCTAATGGGAAAATCTAGCCCTGTGCAAAAAGCAAGCACAAGGTTACATGCCACAAAGTCCCACATAAAACCACAAAATAGGACATAAGTGGTTCATATTCTTCCCTCCCCCCCCCACCATACTCACCCATACACAGAGAAATAAATTTCACTTTCAATTTTCCCTCTTCCCCCTCCAAATGCTGCAGCACATATTTTTTCTAAACAATAAATAATACTTGTGAGTAATAACAAAACAGTGAGCTTTATTGAGGAAAACATTTTCAGTTAGGAAAGTGAATTTGCTTTCAGTCTGGGGGAAATATTGGCTATCCAAGTAAATTAACTTGCACAAAAGCATTTTTAATAGCATGCAGGGCAGAAATTGGGAATGTCTGCTCTCTGTGTTTTGCAATGTGTGTGTTAGATAAAGGGTTGTTCTTTCAATCCCTCAGTAAACTCCATTAGTTGATCTTTGCAGGATCACTCTTCAACAAGCACTAAGCCAAAGTTTCAAGAAGTTTTCTTTGACAGTCATATGGGAAAATTTAGACCTATTGCTTGAAATACTAGTTTACTGCATCAAATGAGAAGCCAGGATGACACGCAGCCCTTATTTTAGCAGGAGAAATTCACCCTTGCGCAGAGGGCCAGCACTAGATCCAGCCCATACTTAAGTCCCAATTATGTCCTCCAAGTGTGGCTTGGAGTGCGCATACGCCTTGTGCTTGCTCTTTGCTCAGGGGTGAATTTCACTATTGGTGAAGGAAATTACAGCTATCAAGTGTATTACAATGGTATGTGGAAGTTATAAGAGTGAAGATAGTACCTGTGAAGAAACTTCTGCTTATCCAGTGAAGGGAGAATGAGCCACAGATCTTCAATCTTGTTCTTAAATTTTTTTTGTTTTTTTTTTCCTGGATGCCTTATCTTCTCAAGTCCTCCTCAAATTTCTTCAGAAGTAAAACTAACAACATCCCCCAGGTTCCCTCTTCCATTTCTTTTCCCTCTTCTTCTTCTCTCATTCCTAATGAGACCTTTCTTCACCTCTCACCCTATTCGGGCTCTTATCTTTCATCTACTATCTGCTACAGACCTCTGGTCTGTACCCTTGACCCCATCCCTTCTCCTCCTGATATCCCTGGCTCCATATCTAGTTCTTGCTAATTTCCTTATTTTATAACTTCTCTCTCCCCGCTCTAGCTTCCTATCTTATCATGTCAAATGTGAGTTCTTCATCCTCCCCCTCACCCACATGCCCTTATCCTAAGCTACATCTGATACAGTCCAACTCCCACTTCCCAGGTCATTTGAGGATTGCCACTTTACTTCTCTCTTTGCTGCCTTTTCTCACTCTCAGATTCATTCCTCAGTCCCCTGCTTTGAGTCCTGTATTGTCGGCCTCGTCAGTGAAGCACTCTCTTTCAAATCTATGATCCCTGCCTCTCTTCTTTATTAATTGCCACACCTTCCTTCTCCACAGCTGCCCAGTATCTTGTGGCTATTCGGTTTGTTTTTTTTTTCTCGAAATTAGACAAAGAGAGAGGGAACATGTCTTATTTATGTTTAAGTGCTTTGTAATCTAACAGTACAATAACTGTTTTATAAATAGTAATTCCATTATGACACCAATTCAGTCTTCTATTAAGGTATACAATAAAAGAGGGATTAAAATGTTGTATTAAGAGAAATCACATTGTATATTCCTTTTCTAATGTTATGCTCTTTGCTTGAGCCAGCCCAATTAGCGTCAATTAAATGCAAAATCAGGCTGAGACATAGATGCTGCATTCTAATTTAACCTACGGTAACCTGGATTATTTCCAAATTCTCAACTGGATGAATGGACTCGTAGCTCACATGCTGGCAGTGAACCAGTGTATTAAAGTGAGGATTAAGAGTCTCATTCATTTATTAAGAGATATCTACTCTATGTATTCCACACTGGGCTGGGGAAATTGCTGTGTTTGTTTGATTCCCTTTCATTATAGTTTTGCCAATCCCAGAGATCCATTTCTTGGGAGGACCCAAGAATACATCAACTCTGTGGCACTCTCCTCCTCAGGACTACAGAGGTCTGGTCCTCCAGTCATGTCACATTATATATAGTTCCACCCCTTCTGAAGTATGTCCCAAATAAATACTGTCTGTCAAAATTCTGGTGGTCAGCACAACATCTTCCTCCACTCCTAGATTCCTCTTCAACTCTGTCCTTTTTTCAGAGCAGCAGCTCACAGACCCTTCCCCAGGAGTCCCTCAGCAAAATTAAAAAACTAGAGAAAAATACAAACTATGCAACTTCCATTCATCCCAGACTTGAGTTTTTAATCGATCTGAGGTTCTCCCCAGTCCTCCATCTTTCTACAGAAGACAAGCGCACAGTCCTACCTCCCTTGAGTCGCACACCTTTTCCAAGGCCCCACACAGGAGCTAATTCTACCTCTGTCACTTTCCCACAGGTCTCTCTTCACCTGTCTTCTGGCAGATCTTCCCACACAGAGGAACTCCGTGCCACCTTTCTCCAGGGTCTTCTCACCCAGCTGAACTGAACTCCATCATTTTAACTGCTTCTAGAGCCTGAGACACCCTCCGGATGTGACAAGGTGGGGAGTTCACGGGCTCTAGTTAACCCCTTCTCAGCCAGTGTGTGGCTCATACACCCCAACAAACCTGGTTTCAGTTTTACTTTTCTTTTTGGTTGTTGCCATGTATGGTGATTGGGATTTCAGGTGTTGAATAATAGCAGATTCTGACTGTAATGTTTTAATACTTCATGTCCTACTCATAGAGCCCTGCAAATCCACAGATATCCGCATCCACGGATGCAATGCGGCTATCTGTGGACCATTTCTTGCAGAAAAACAAAGCCTCTGGATTAAAACTACAGATGAGAAAAGTCCTGCAAATCCATGGATATCCGCAGATATCTGCAGATGCATTGCAGATATCCATGAACCATTTCCTACAGATTCAGATCTACATATTTGTATCCACACAGGACTCTACCTATGCACATCTTTTGAACTGCTCCCTAGAGATAAAAAACAAACAAGGAGGAATATGCTAGTCACAGGATACCCTTCTTCCCTTTGGGTTCTCCATTTTAGAAGCTATCTGTATTAGTACCAACCTTATCTAATTTCATTTTGAATATGCAAAGCACTGAAATTTACAGTAGTTCTATGTGTGAGAGGACTAGAGGACTAGCCTGATAGACGGTTTCATCTTCTATCATTCACTACTGAAGCTACAGAGAAACTACTGAGTAGAAGTCATAATGGACTGATCTTAAGTTCTCAGGAGTAGACCTTGTTGAAGTGGGTGCTTTTGCAGATACTTAAACTCTGATGACAGAACTTGCCAATTCTACTGGGAATTTTCCAGAACACCTCAACTGTCTGATATCATAAACAAAGACCTTGATATATGAAATGTTAGAAGGTAGCACACAGCATCTTCAGTCCCATTTTCTGCAATATTTAGGGCTTAAGTTGTCATTCTCAAATACTTAACTTTCATCAGAGAAGATAGAAATGTAAATTAACATAGTTTAAGATGAAAAAATGAGCTAAATTCTTGTTGGCCCTGTGCAGAGGTGCACAGCAGAAAACCTGCAACTAGAAGGCAAAAAATGATGCCCTTCATTCCAAAGTGTCACAGAGAGATAGTCCTGTAGGCAGTCAGTGACAAGAAGCACAGAAGTGCATTACAAGGGTGGTTTCAGCATCTTCTGTTCTTTAACAAGAGCCATATTCTGAGATCAGCTTCTGTTTCTCCTAAGTTGAATAGGAAATAATTTCTTTATATAACCCCCTGTGCTGTTTAGTCCTATTCTTAGGAATAAAGGAGGCTGGTCTCAGAATACAAGTGCATTCCCTCCATGCTAATGAAAATATGGCTGCTGCCATAGTCATCTTTGTCCTTTGATCAGATTATGACACATTCCGTTGCTTCAAATTCTTAAATCAATTCTCCATTCAACACCATATTCAAATTTAAGATTTCATCCTTGCCACCAAGAACTTGCAGAATTCCAGCCTACCCTATATCCTAGGAACTTGTATCTCACTCTATCCCGCCTCCTCCACTCGGCCAATAATACTGCCTTTAATGCCATGGTTTTTCCTTCCTATTTCTGTCTCCTGGCCTTTCTTGTGCTGTCTCTAATACGTGAAGTAACTTTTCAATCCCAGCATCACAAGCCATAACCTCTTTTCATTCAAACCCTTCCTAAAATTTTCTTCAGTAATTCTCAATAAAACCATACACACCTCCAAATTATTTATTCCCTCCTCTTGTTTTCTCACTTCTGCGAGTCCATTAGCTAACATTGAACAAACAGATATTATAACAACAGCTCTGCTCTAAGTGCCTCAGTCTCATGTTTTATTTGTTGTCTAATGGACAGTGGTTGTGCATCAGAACTGACACAAACAGTGACTATTTAACTGAGTGTGTGTGCTCCTGTTGGCCTTCATTTACATATCGTTAATGTAAAAATATTTTCTCTGCCAATTTCTTGAAAAAATATTTTATGATATATGAAATTATATATTTTTCTCTCTTACACACATATCTCCCCCCCTCCCCTTTTCTTTTTAAAGATATTATTGTCAATGACTGTAATGGAATTCTGGCTTGGGAAAAAAACAAAACAAAACAGGGATTTTCCCCTCTGAACAGCAAATAGAACAAACATCAGCTTTGTTTTTGAGTCTGACTGTGACCCACCTAAGCATGTCTTTCTTTAAGATGACAGCCCTAGGTGGCTTCCTAAAATAGTATTTTTATACTATATATGGCATCAGGCAGAAAGGCCTGAGGGATGTTGTATCCAATTAAAATAATCTGAAATACAGTGAAAACCTATTTCTGAGTATGTCCTCTCTGTACAAGAATACAGGCAAATTGTTTTTGACACTGAAGTTTCTCCACTCATAAATTCACACCAAAGGTCTTCCCAACCCCAGTCTTAAGGATTTCCACAATTTTTCCCTCTCCAAATATTCACTCTACAAAACATACTAGGAACAGAGCCTAGCTATTGCTGCTTGAGGAAACCAGCCAGGTCCTTCAATCTGTAATGCACAGATCACACTCTATATTAGCATCCACCGAACACCAGCCCCTGCTTGCCAGGGTAGTGAAAAACAGGTTCTAGAATCAAATGTGGGTCTCTCCCTTACTAGGGCAGTGTTAGTATGGGTTTTTTTATGAATACATGTAAAATGCAAAAAAAAAAAAAAAAATTTAAAATGTAGATTTCATCCCAAGTGTGTTTCAAACAACACATTTATACAGTGTGCTTTTAAAAAAAAAAAAATGAAAAACGGTGCCGGAGGGACCAGGAGCCGCGGCTGCATCGCTGTGAAAAAAAAGGTGCCAGTACTCTGTACCCGAGTACCATCACAAAAAAAGCCCTGCATTTATACATTAAAATTGAACAAGACTATATTTTTTGATGGTCAACTAACAGTTTATAATGACTCATTACAGTCTGAGTGTCACAGTCATCCCTGTTATTAACTGTTACTGGTATTTACTGACTGGACTAGGTTCCCCTGGGCCATCTAAATACAAACGGAATGACAGCGCCGGGTTTATCATAAAAGAGAATCAGAATTTTGCCAGAGTATTGTAGCAGGATTTGCCCCTTTCTTAAACTTCCCTTTCTCTCATAGGAGAGTTTTCCTCCTTAATTTCCAGAGTTTTAACTACAATTAAAGCCCTGTGGACGTATTTCTGAAATCCTTGTTAATTCCTTGTACTTTACAGGAGTACTGGCACTTTGGTTAAAGTTTTCTTATCGCTCCTCCTGTTTAGCTTAATGGGAGGGTGGAATTTTGCAGGATTGCAGAATTGGTGCCCTCATTTGCAATAACAGTCAGTATATTTTTCTTAAATTTTCTAGTAACAATTGTAACGGATTCTAGGAAGTACAGTTAATGCCCCCTTACCTTTGCTCAATTGTCCAGAATTTCATTATAAAATTCATCATTTATCAGCCCCAAAACCAAGGAATCCTGTTCCAAAGGGGTAGCCGTGTTAATCTAGGTCAGCCAAAAAAACCAAGGAGTCCTGTGGCACTTTTAAAGACTGACTAATTTATTTATAACATGAGCTTTTGTGGGAGAAAATCCCACTTCGACAGATGTGATAAATAAATCTGTTAGTCTTTAAAAGTGCCACAGGCCTTCTTGGTTTTTTTGGCTGACCTAGATTAACACCACTACCCCTTTGGAGCAGGACTCCTTGGTTTTCGGGCTGACCTCGACTAACATGGCTATCCCTTTGGAACTTGCCATCATCTATCAGAAGGTTTAAAAATACTGGAAAGTCTCTCTTTACTAGGTGTTTTTTGTCTACTTTTTAATGAAGGTTTCTTTAGTTAAGAAAAAATTAAGAAAGGAGGCTTTCATTCAGTATTTTTCATTCAGCCTTATTTAAAACTTTTGTGCATGTCAGTGCTGGTATTCCTGGCTTGTTTTGAACCTTTAGTTGCAGTATGTATTTTTGTAACGTATTTGAGATTAATTGTGCAAAGCACTGGGAACTGGTTGCTGAAGACAGGTACAACCCAGGGAAGCATCATATCTCAGAGAGTATCACTGTCTCTTGGAGTTCTTCAGTATCCAGGGGATAGAGGGGAGAAATCTTTGTTACAGTACCCTGTTTGTTTCCCCTGCCACTTCTACTGACCTTTGTAGTGTGGCCAGGGCCTTTTTAAGAGTCTTCCTGCCACATTTGGAATGGCCATTGTCCACACAGACGTCAAAAGATCTTTCAGAGCAGTTATTGTGAGATATATGTTGAATTATATACAAGAGTCATCACATCCCTAAACCACCAACCAAGATTTAGCAATGGTCTGTCACAGTGGTGGTATAATTTATTCAGCAGTTGAGAGCTGGGTGGACGAGAGTGCTAAAGCAAGATAAAAGGTTATTTAATGGTAGCAGAGATAATACACCTGACCAACAAAAAATAATATAACAGGGATTTTATTTAAACTGGAACAAGTAGAACTAGATTCCACCTGCCTACAATCATATTAAATAGATGAAGAATACAGATTTTTATAACGATTCAAACACACACACACAATTTCCTAATAAGTGTACTTTACTAAATATAACCTTCTAAATAAAGAATTATATCTACAACTATTTTTGTATGCACAGGCTATTTATTATCTTTTAGGTTATTATTATTAGTTCAAGGTTCCCCTCTCCCAAATCATAGAATAATAGGGTTGGAAGGGACCTCACGAGGTCATCTAGTCCAACCCCCTGCTAAAAAGCAGGACCACTCCCACTAACTCACCCCAGCCAGGGTTTTGTCTAACCGAGCCTTAAAAATCTCCAAAGATGGAGATTCTACCACCTCCCTAGATAGCCCATTCCAATGCTTCACCACCCTCCTAGTGAGAAAGTTTTTCCTAATATCCAACCTTGACCTCCCGAGCTGTAATTTGAAACCATTGCTCCTTGTTCTGTCCTCTGTTAACCTCGAGAACAGCCTAGCTCCCTTCTCTTTGAAGCAACCCTTCAAGTAGTTGAAGGTTGCTATCAAATCTCCCCTCAGTCTTCTCTTCTGTAGACTAAATAAGCCTAGTTCCTTCAGTCTCTCCTCATAAGTCATGTGCCCCAGCCCCCTAATCATTTTGGTTGCCCTCCGCTGGACTCTTTCTAATTTGTCCACATCCTTTCTGTAGTGGGGAGCCCAAAACTGGACACAGTATTCCAGATGCGGCCTGACCAGTGTCGAACAGAGGGGAATTATCACATCTCTCGATCTGCTGGCAATACTCCTACTGATGCAGCCTAATATGCCATTGGCCTTTTTGGTAACAAAGGCACACTGTTGGCTCATATTCATCTTCCCGTCCACCATAACCCCCAGGTCCTTTTCTACATCGCTGCTACTTAGCCGATCAGTCCCCAGCCTGTAGCAGTGCATGGGATTTTTCCGTCCTAAGTGCAGGACTTTGCACTTGTCTTTGTTGAACCTAAAGAGGTTTCTTTCGGCCCAGTGTTCCAATTTGTCCAAGTCTCCTCAATCTCTCAGTAGGTACTGTCTAATGCCAAGTCAGTCTTTGACCCTCAAGTCTTCCTGAAGGGATGGACTTAGTTGCAGTGATTCTTGTTTGCAGGGTTGCACATTAGACCTGATCTATGGGATGTGAAGTATCTTTGGCTCTCCTGCCCCAAATCTCTGGGACAACATGAATCAATGACATAAGATGGTCAGAACCGATGATCAGAAACCTATAAAGGAGTGGATGCTCAGGAACACACCATAAAACACAGACTGTCTTGACCAGCTTTAAACTGAAGGAACCTTGTTTTTTTAAATCTCAGCCTCTCCATTTATTCTCCCCTCTTGCTCAGATCCAGTTTCTCTCCATCCCTCTGACAGCCCTACCTCTTCCCCTACTCCAACCTTCTGGCTGTCTTTCTCCCCATCCCTGGGGATACTAGAGGGTGGTAACTGTTGGTAAAATGTTGAATCTTGAATGGTGATCAATGAATCTTCTGATTCCAATCTCTAAAATAGAGGCCACAAAACAAACAACAGCAAGCCATTCTTAGATATTTTTAAGGCCTCACTTGACAAAGCCCTGGCTGGGATGATTTAGTTGGTGTTGGTCCTGCTTTGAGCAGTGAGTTGGACTAGATGACCTCCTGAGGTCCCTTCCAACCTAATCTGCTATGATTCAAAGCCAAATCACCAAGTAGGAACTAGATGCTACTTTGGAACTTGTGTTCCAAGACCACACAGAACTGATATGGCAGCAAATGAAAGAGGTAACCTTGCTTGCATCTGTTCCAACAGTGAATTTTAAAAGGCTTCAGCATGAAGAAACTATCAAAATCAAAACTCTTATTCCTTACAGAGACAACCCTTATAAGGAGCTAACGGTGACAGTGGTTGAATGCTACAGCTTTTTAAGCCATGAAGGTGTCCTGCCACACTTCTGGAGCATGCATAGCCATTAAATGAAAGAAGAAAGACGCATCTGTTTTACGGCTGTCCCATTCAACTTAAGTATTCCCTTTACCATACTACAGCTACACTGTAGCATGGGTGGCATCAGATTTGTTATATTCTTTGCACTTCACTGACTGGGAGGCAATATGCCACAAAATGCTTCTCTACTGCTTCCTGTCAGAGTCTGATTTCTTGATAAAGGTAAAACATATTTGATGGTATCTACAACATAATGGTTAAAAATATTTGGCCTAGATGTTATATTTAATATTCATAGAAAATGTTAGAGATAATCCATTGGGAATAAAATTTCAAATGCCATCTGGTTTGACCCAAGTCTTCTAGCATAAACATAAATGTACTCGTCTAAATTAAGTCCTAGTTCAGATGGCTACATTCAGATGATGCAAACAGAGGGGTAAGGGCTATTTTTTTTTTTTTTTAAGCAGAAGCAGGGTACCTTAGTCCAAGGACAATCATAGTAATAACCCTACTTCTTTGCATTTATATAGTACTTTTCATCCCAGTGCTTTAAGTTTGGTGTGTTACTTCTGTTTTACAGAGTACTGGATAAGTGACATTATCAAGATTGTACAAGATGCCGGTGGCAGTCAGAACCAACACATAGGTCTCATGACTCTTAGTCTCATGCTTTAATCACTAGATCAAACTGCATCCTCAGGTGTAAATTTAGACCCAAACATAATTCTAGTTTTTAGTTAAAATACTGACTCCAGGTAAAAAATGTAAATATAGGAATTATTCTCCCTGCCATCTGAACGGAAGACTGCTTCCATGTACATGCACTATGGATCTCCACTGACTATAAATGAAACTACCTCTATCCAGGACCAGATTTACACCTTATCTGCCTCTACACACAGCATCTTCAGCACTCCTCCCTGCCTACAGCTGACCTTTGTGTTTTAAGTGGTGAGGAGGAAGGGAATGGGGAGACTGGGCCTGGGGCAACCAGCTCAGCCAGCTCTGAGCAGGAGGAATATGCTCATCTCTGGGTACTGGCTTCTGGCCTGGCCAGAGGTGGCCCCCAAAAGGAAGAGAAGGTGCAGGATGGCAGAGCTTTGGGTGAGAGGAGGAGCAGCAGGGTCAGGGTTCCAGCACTTATGCAGGGCCCCACCGGCGTGTGTGGTCAAGCACCACTGTTTAAGCTCCCCTAGAATACCAGCACCCGCAAGCACATGCTGACTCTGCCTCATTGGAAATCCAGCTGTGCCTGTATCATTTTCTGGCATTAGGATTTTGCCCCTCATTATGCTACGCAACACTAACACATTGAAAATACAATACAAACATTAACTTTTTATTTCCAGAGGGGTAGCCGTGTTAGTCTGTGTACAGAAAAAACAACGGGAGTCCTGTGGCACCTTATAGCCTAACAGATTTTCTTTGGCATAAGCTTTCGTGGGCTCTAACCCACTTCGTCAGATATCTGACAAAGTGGGTTATAGCCCACGAAAGCTTATGCCGAAGAAAATCTGTTAGTCTGTAAGGTGCTACAGGACTCCCGTTGTTTTAACTTTTTATTAATTCTCACAACACGCCTTTGAGGATGGTACACATTAGTATCCCCATTTTACAGATACACAGCTAAGGAAAAGAATTTAAATGATTTTCCCACAGCTACAGAGGCCAGGATGAGAACTCAGGTGTTCCTAGAGTCAAGGTCTATAGAATGCCTCAGTATAGAATGAAAACCTACTTCTATTCTATAAATAGCTATATTTCTCATAAACACACGAGTAACTATAAAGCACAGAAGCATTAGTAACATTTCCTCTTTAAATTAAAATCCTGCAGGTCTGTAGTGAGAGTGATTTTTTTAAACTGTATTGATAGATCATTTTGTTTAGTAAATGAAGTTTCAAAACCAACAAGTAGTCATATGCTGCTGCAAGAGATAATATTTTTGGCCATATCCCTTGTGTACACTTAATTACCAATAAATTATTTTAATGTTTGTTTACCTACGGAGCAATATGTAAGAATATTTTTCACTTAATTCAAACATAATTAAGAAGCATTTATTAAGCAATTTCTCAAAGTAAACAAAATGTTTTTGACTATTCCTTGCCTAAGAATACATTGTTTTGCATGTAATATATGAACACAATATACAAATGAAAGATATCCCTGCAACCTTAACATTAAAGTGTTTCTGTATCATCCTTATTCTAATTTTACTTAAACATATATTCATAATAAATAACTCTAAAAGGAGTGTAGAGACACTACAAGCAAATATTACACTGCTTTGTAACAGAGCCTCTGGTACCTTTCTCATTAATTTTGATCATCTTATGAAAAATTAATAGCGTGGAGATACATTTTGGCAGATGATGATGTTTGCTGAACCTACATTCAGCAAAAACATATCCATCACTAGTCATGCAGAGCAGAAGATGGTCTCAAAGATTTTCTCTCTTGGAAAAAGTCACACCAACCTGCAGGAGTATAACAGAGTACAGACTAGAGATCTGGACACAATATGCATTTTAAAACACATACTGTATTCATCCAAGCCTGACTGACCTCAGGCTTCAGTGTACAGTCTCCATGCAAACGATGCTGTTCTTGAAAGGAACAGACGGTTCTGGTCTCAGCCAGGCTATCAGCACACATTATTGCTGCTTTTTCAACTTATTGATGCATTCATTCTCAAAGAGAAGCCAAGGAAGGGTGTGCCTAGGGTGACCAAATATCCCAATTTTATAGGGATAGTCCCAATTTCAGGATTTTGTCTTATATAGGTGCCATCCCGTCCCAATTTTTCACACTAATTAGTTACCTTAGATGTGCTTTTTTGCTCATTTCCAGCTTCCTGTTTGAATGTATTCCTTTGTTTATGTACAGCAGAGTAAAAAAATTTCTGTAAAAGGACATGAAAGTAAAATTTTTCATATTTTCTTACCTATCCTCAGATCATAAATACATGTACCTACACATTCCCTAAGACCTTGCCACTAGTTTCTGCAACACAGAAATGCCTAAGTAATTGCACAAGTTTTGGAAGTAGCAATAAATAAATCTGTGTTTTGGTCTTTTGTCATGCATTGGATATTTAAAATCTACAGCTGTTCTGTAAAAGTATTTCATCAGTGCAAGTTGAACATTTATTTCCTGTTCTGGACTAACTGAAAGCTCTTCAGTTTCTAACAAGTTATAACTGCCCATTTCAAAGGATTATTGAGAAATGCTTTGTAAATCTAAAATAATAATCATAATGCTTAGGTCTTATCTAGTGCTTTATTTCTGCCAAGCATTGCATAAACTAACTAATTAAAGGGTTTGGTTGAGCCTTTAAGGCTTTGCTCTGCTTTGCGGATGGTGGGAGATATACTAAATCAATGGAAATTCTGGGAGGTATTGTGCTTCAGAGAAGCTGAATGACTCAATGGGGAAAATGATTCTGTTCTCTCCACTGCATCCAGTGAAGCTGGTTCACTGTGAAAAGGAGCACATGTTCTACCCTCCATAAGGAGGGTGCAGCTGCTGCATGCTCTTTGAGCTGGGGAGGTATTATATCTGCCTGAAGCAAAATTCATCTTGGAGTTCAGGCTGGGGTGGTACAACTACATAGAGTTCCCATCCAACCCAGGGATGTAGATTAAATGACAGTTATACATATGCAACCTTTAAGGGAGCAACATGCACTTTTCCACCAGAGCAATTCTGCTTCTGATCCAGTACACAGAAATAGGGATCTGCCAAGACTGAAATGTGCATGGTCTTCAGGGATGTGCAAATCCTAGGAGGCTGCCCAGTTTCCAAAAATCCCATAAGCCAGACATACAGCAGCCCAATCTATCCAGAAGTAGCCTGGTCCATAATGCTGACGGCTGAGTTTACAAACAACCAAGAACGAGAGAAACTACTCTGAAGAAGTTCTGCTGCATGGAGAGGTGGAGCTGTTTGAGAAGACAATTTCTTTCATCTTCTTTAACCATTCTCCCTACCCCTACACTACGCCATTCATAAGGAGAGACTGGTTCCAGGCATAAGCTATCATTTTAAGTTCAAAAGAACCCCTAACCTTGTGCTAGGAACCAAAGGACCTTCTCAATCCTAAATATTATTACTTCTCTTTATATTATTGTAATACCCCAAGGACCGAGTCAGGATCATGGTTCCATTGTACCATATGATTACATAAAACACATGGACCGTACTATAAAGAGTTTGTCTGGAAAGGAGTCATGGTAATCACTGTTAATAATGGTGACTGCTGTTACAATAGGCTCCTTTCTAAAACCCTCCCACTTACCATACTGCGGGAGAAGGTGGAGGAAATTCTCACTCTTTTGGGTGCATAGCCCATTTAAATCTTCTTTATAGCCTTTTTACTGAGCAAAATCTTCATCTCCAGCCCTGAGAAAGGGCAGCCCTGGTGACCACATAAAGCTGATTTTGCTGCTTCCACAGATGTTCAGCTCCAAAGTAGTGCATCCTGGGATGCTTGTGGTGCAACTACAAAAGGCCTATTTGGCCTGGATAGGACCATTTTATATGAAAATGTTAATGGCCAGGGTAATTTTCATTCATTTAACTTTCCCTTTTTTAACTAAAACCCTAGTTTAGAGTTAGTCCTCCCAATAAAACTGATTAAAACATGATATTCACAGAACATAGTGTTTCTAATATATGTAAATAATAAAATATAATGTTTCATTAATATCTAAAGTTTTTGAGCCAAATTGTTGGTATGAAGATCTAATCCAATTTCCATTGCAGTTTGCAGACACCTTTCTATAGGATTCAACAGGCGCTAGACTGACTTCATATGTGCCAAAAATGCATGTAAGCAAGCACATGGCAGAATCCCCCATGCATAGCAAGCAGAAGATACCACTGGGATTCTGGATCATTGACGAATGTAGCTAAGGGAATGTGGAGCCCATTAAACCCAGCAGGTCATAATTTCTATCTGTCTGCAGTTATGACTGAAGAAGATCCTGTGTGCTGTAAAACTATTTCTTCCTTCCACTATGTTCATAGGCTGCTTGATGACCAGCAAAGCAAAGGACATCCTGAATGAAGCCACTTCTGCCTTCCTCATTCACTCTTACCTTTCTTCCCCATGACTTTCCTTCCACCTCAGACATTTCCATAGGATTTATTACAGCTAATGCATGTGGGGGAGAAATTGGGATGTTTCTTTTAGCCATTCCTTTCCTTTTAGATTTATGGAGGAAAAAAGCCATAATCTGGCCCAAAGATAGTAAATTCCTCTAGGTAGAGCTTGTGGTTGAAGTCCTGTCCCCATTAATGTCAAAGACAGAGATCCCATTGATTTGTCAGCAGACCTTATGCATAACCCAATGGTATTCTACGGTCAACAACCGCAGCTTTTTCATGACAATCTGTGCTGCAGTTTTATTCACACACAGTATCTCCGCTAGGGATAACATTTGTAGATCATATTCCAATCAACTGATTAACTTACATCATCTTATTTACCACAAACAAAACCACATTTCAGGTCCTATTGTATTTTGTTTCTATTTCTTCTAAACTCTATGTAACTTGAAACTTTCCATTATGCACCACTGCATTATCATCTCTACCTGATTTATTTGAACCGATCTCCTTTCATTCAGCAAGACAACTAGAATAAGCTTAATGTACACTAAATTGCCCTAGTAATTTTTTCACATTATGAATCTCCTTCCCTATAGTAAACACTGAAACAGTTGAGAATGTTAGTCACATCATTTAAGATGTGCATATATTCCCAAGGGGAAGTATATATCCGTCTTTTCTGGCTGCATATTTCTAATGAGTTTTCTGCTTGGCAGTTCAACCACTCAGACAAATCTCTAGCAGATTGTGTGAAGTGATGTGACTGTGACACACAAAAAAGTCAGAGCTCCTCATGTAGACTATGAAGAATACTGAGAGATGAAGGTACATTTTCTCTGCCAGGTCACACAATACAAATCCCACAGCTGACAGCACAATTTAGAAAAGACACAAAACTACTCACAGCTAAAGAGCTGGACAGTCCCCCAAAATCTTTTTTGTACAGGTCTATTTGTCACTAATGGTGGATGAGAAGAATGATTCCTTGGCTAAATGTATTCTTATCTATACTTGAATGAATGCTATTGAGTATAGTACTGGCTAATCTGTGTTCACATGCTTATGTTGCTAACTACAGAAATGTGCTTTCTTCCTCTAATCCACAGATGAGAAACACTGTAAGCCTCCATACAAAATTATAAGAATGGTGCAGAAAAAGAGGAAATTAAAATTTTTTTCATTTACCCACTCTTTGTTTGCAACAAAAAATTACTATTGACTGTGATTGATACCAATCCTTAAGTTATTATTGTACACAGATAAAGCCACTATCAAGCAAAACTAAAATAAGAAATAAAAAAACTAAATAAAGAATAGAGTGGGATAAATCGAAATGTCAAATCCTTAGAGACCAGTGTTAAAGAAATAAAAAGACAGTGGTTAGAAAGAGTGGGGAAGATTACTCCCTCCTGTGGAAATACATTTGGGAGGGGTCTGAAAACCCTGTTTGAAAAGCCTTGGAAAATTTTTTGATAAGGATCTGCAGAAGCAAAAATGATCCTACACTTAATTCACTATAACAGGGTGTCAAACTCATTTGCTATGGTGGGCCAGGTTTGCTTAAATGTACTTCAAGTGAGCCATGCATACAATAAATTGAAATACTATGGCACTCTCGTGGCAACACAGAGTGCTGTGTATGCTAAACTACACTCCGCAGTATCTCTCTCTCTCTCTGTTCAGGAGAGAGTGTGGTCCTGACGCGTGCAGTCATCGGCCAGGTGGAAGAGGTTTCTGGGCCGCACGTTTGACACCCCATGCACTATAAGAAACAACAGAAGTGGGTCATTTGGAAGGACTTATACGTGGATGGAGTAGAAGCTCTGTGGATGAGGTCAGGGAGATCACACCATTTACAGGGAGCTGTGTGGAAGAAGGCATGTAGGGGATTGTGCGAAAAGCTGAAAAACCAGTGGACAAGGCTGGAAATGCTGTCAGAGTGGAAAGATGGATCACTGATAAATTTGAGAAGCTAAGATAAGCAGGAAAGGGCAGCACAATGTAGAACTTTGAAAGTGGTAACAAAAGTCTTTCATTTCATGAAACAGCAGATGGGAGTCAAGAGAGGATTGCAAAGAGATGCAACATGATCGAATGGCAGGGCAAGGGAGATTATGTTAGTAGTTGCATTTTGTACAGATTGCAGGAGAGCAATATGAGCATACAGCACAAGAGAAATGGCAGACCCTCATCTTTCATGCCCCACAGAACAATTGTTCTCACAAAGAGAGCCTTTTACTTGCTAAAACTGAGATGAACCAAGCCCGTGTCAGACCTATTTGCATTATTTTATAATTACCATTAAAAAAGCTACATTATTAAGCTTTTAAAGTCAAGCACTCAAAAGTTAGGAAACGCCAGAATTGATTTTGCCTGTGCACTTTGGCCCTTTATATGTTTGCATTATAATAAATCTTTAATGACCAGAATATACACTATTTTTTCCCCACTGGTCACCTCCACTAGCTCTTCCCCTAGAACAATATTTTTCACATGTATCATGCCTTCTATCTCAAAATATTTTTGAAATTTGAATTTACCCACAAGACATCTCTCTGAAGCATATGTTATTGCCCCCGCTTACAAAAGAGAATACTAAAGTCACAGAGAGATCAAGTGTCTTTTCCAAGCACACAGTGGGAGTCTGTAGTAGAGCCATGTACAGTCTACTGAATCCTAGTCTAGTGTCTTATCTGCAAGATCTTCTTTCCTCCATGCATGTGATATAGGCCCAGAATCAATCCTCTCTAAGGAATGATTTTAAGGACTACAATTTTCCTTAAACAGACTGGCCCTGGCCTTCAAAATGAACTTTCAGGTACCATACTGCAGGTTCTCTCTATTGGACTATTTCAAGGTATTGTTTCCCTAGGCTTTGACTGATTAAAAACAATTCATCTAAAAAGACAATGAATTACAGTGCAGGGAGAGTCCAGTTCAACTCCCATTGATGTCAATGAATCTTTCAATTGGCTTCAGTAGGAGTTGCATTGGGATCATACAGCTTCTAAAATCAACTGAAAACCCATCAGATTAAATGAACACAATGATTTGTCAGGAAAGTTTAAATGAGTTAAAGTTCTCTATGAAGTTAAATTCATTTAGTGCATGTTCAGAAAGATAAGACTTTATTCATTAAGAAATATGATTTAATTTATTTGTGTACAGCATCCTTCATTTACAGTACAGTATTTCAAAGAATTACCCTATAACTATGTTTCAGTATAGCATGCCAGCTGTCTTGTTTCACCTTTTGCAACTCAAATATTTCATCAACTTCACTATTTTGAACAAGTCTTAGCAAAGAGATTTATTTCAGTGAGAACAGATATTGTTCTTAATTGTAGCCGTTTTATTCAATTGTTGAATTGTTCAATTCAATAATTTCTTGGATGCAAAATATGTGAATTAAGGGTCCAGCACCGGTCCTGCAAATCCTTAATCAATTGAGTAATTCTTACACAGATGAGAACTCCCAGTAACTTCAGTGGGACTACTTTTACTTATTTCACCAAGGTTTTGCAGGATTGGTCCTTTATTCTACAGGGCACTTTTCGTTTCAACATGATTCCACAGTTGATTTAGAAAAAAAGCCACAAAAAAACAAACCAGCACTGAATTTGTTGTTGTGTCCTTTGTTTTGAAGGTATCTTTAAAAATTTTACGAAGATGTAAGATATGTACTGGAAGTATGACGACTGGATATGGAACAACAGCAATTAGTGATAAATGCAGATAGTGATAAAAAGTGATAGATAAATGCACAGAGAATCCTGATATTGGAATCATCCATTTGACTGAAAAGGGTTGTTTCCTAACTCCATACTAGTTTGCAGGAATGACCTAATTTCTTTATATTTATCCAGTTGAAACTGAAATAGGAATTGGGGATGCAGATCAGTTCGATGATTCAACCCTTCAATGCTACCCCTAAATGAAGATTCCCTAATTTAATATTTCAATATGACATAGGGACTTTTTCAAGTATGATTGACAACCATAAATGTAAAGAAATAACTGGTTCTTTAGCATTCTTCCAAAGTAATAAGTAGTTTTGTAATGCAAAATTGAAAGGATCCATGGTAAACCTGACATTAATAAACCTTGATATTTACACAGAAATCATTTGTGTGACTGGATACCATCAGAAGGTAGAAAAATGGAAATTGCTTATTATGCACGATTTCTTAATGTGCAAGTCACTCAAACAAAAATAATTTGACAGATAATGCCACTGGATTTCATTCATTCAAAAACTGTGGAGTCCTTAGACAAAAATCTTTTAAAAGTCAATATTAGTTTTACCTGAGAACGGACTTTTGAATTGGGCCTAATCAGAAATCATTTCAACCAGCAGTTGAAATGTATCTACTCCTGGAGTGAAATACAACTATTTCTCATAGAACACAGCAAATCTAAATAAATGTTTAGGCTAGAAAAAGATACAATATCCAATTGGAACTGTTGGAAGAAATGTCACATCCACAACCAAAATCACCATTGCTATTTCATATAGTACATGGTTGTCCTTAGAAGTCTCCTATATAAATATTAATCATGTCATACCTGTTAAACTGGCAAAAATAAGACAAAAATCACATTTTGACATGGTACGCAGTAAAGAAAAAAGTGATCATCCTATCTTTTTCCTAAAATTGCGACAGGATCAGTATTTTCCACCTTCATCTCTAAAATGAAATCGACTTATATCAAATAAACAGCCCCTAATGTGCCTCCCACAAAATACTGTGCCACAAACAGAACCTCAAGAACTTGCTGGAACCAAGTTTCATTTACAACACCAGCCAAGTTTGCATTTAGTTGATTTGCTTATTTAATATTGCAAGCCCTCTTTTCTTGGTTTTCCCCCCCCCCCCCCCAATGTGGAACCCTTGACGAGTATTCAAAAAGGTGGCTTTTTGTATGTATGGGAAGAGGAACTTATTGAATAGCCAAAGGATGCCTCATACAGGAAAGCCACATAAATGGTGTATGAAGCTGTAAGAATCAAGCTATTAACTGAGAGACATGAGTTACAGAACTAACTCAGTCTCCCAACAGAGCTTAAGTAATGCTTTCTCGCATGAGTTTGAAAACTTTGCTTTCACATTGCATTAGAAGTGAGAAGTTACTGTGCTAGCTACCTTATATATCACACCCACAATAGCATATAGTATAAGTATTGTTTTGTACTTAAACCATTTAAAGTTTCATCAAAAACATACTCAATAACTTCTGAATAACTCTTCAGATCTAATATTTACATCTATAATAAATCTATATAATATACACTACTGTTTATGTAAGCAAATTCACATTCCAAACTATGTATTTTATAGGGTTTTTTGTACAGAAATATATAAAATCATAAATATAGCCACAAATATGATTAATAAGAATTCCCTTTAAATTCATATTTATGTTTTAACCTTTTTTTCCCTCTGATCAGCCAAGTATACCCCTAGTGGGCACATAGTAGGAAAAGTTCACCATTTTGAGTGTAAAGCAGCATTAATAATAAAAGATGACTGCTGTGATATCATATTGTATAAAATGCATCAGAATTAATATTTGAGATACAAAAATTATCAGTATAAGAAATTTATGATGGGAAAACAAGGCTTGATCCTGTATGCCGTACATAGTCCAAGTCCATGGAATCCAAATGAAATTGTAAATGTATGACTGTATCCATATAGATCATAAAATCATACTTGATGCAATGTTTTCGTGTCTGCACATCCATTAATTGTTAATTATTAGGGGTACATATCAAAGTACAATGCAACAGGCACATTCACAAGCCACTTATTTGTAATGAGACAATTGCTTGTACTGTACCTCAGCTGCTCAACCTTAAAATAAACCTCTTGAAGTTAGTAGAATAACACCATTTAAAGATTTCCTTGCTTGATTTTGAGGGATGGACGATTGGGTGGAGGTTGGATTAATAATGGCAAAAGTATAGATGAGCTACATTCCAAGTGATATTTTTATATGCTTTGGGGGAAATCATCTGTAAATTTTCACAATTAAGATGGGGGCATAATCACAAAACAATCTACAGCATCTTAAATTCATCTGAATATTTAAACCACTGACTCAGAATTAATCATTCTCCATAATGCAAGTTGTTGAAATGCATTTCTGGTTTTTAAAACATTTTCTTCTCTTCAGTTATTTATAGCTATATCTGCATACTGGAAGCTGCTGTATGATTTTTCCATAAGATATAATGGGACAAATTCTGCAAAATCTTACAGCTCATTGATTTGGGTTACATAGAATGTGTCAGTAACTCAGAGAAGACTTGAAATGACAGTTAATTAGCTGAGTAAATGCAATTACAAACTGTCAGCGATTTCTTGTCTGTGGTAAAAATGAAAAAAAAGTGGAATTATGTACCTACTTTGATATTTTTATTATAAAAACAAGACTTTACTAGTGAATCTAATGACTGTAGAATAATGTTTGCATGTAACCATGTAGTGCCAGATTCTGATATCCGTACGGCTCATTCATGCACAGCATCCTATTCTCCAAGTAGTGTCATAGAAGAGCTAAATCATTGGTACTACTTGAATAAAACCTTATTGTCTAAAGAGTCCCAAGGATTTCATTTCTTTAACTGATTTCAAAGTGACTACTTGTGGAATAAGGTAGGATATCAGAATCAGGTCATCAAAGTTTGTCCAGTAATACAGCAGATGAAATTCCTGGCTTTTACTCACTCCCTAAGGGACAATTTTGTCTTTGAATTTTCTTCCCCTGGTTCCCTTCCTATGAGTTTTTCCCAAGGGTGGAGCAAACTGGCCTTTAAGTATTTTTCACAGATTAAGTGCCTTGTACTGCTCCCATTGAAGTAAATGGCAAAACTCCAAAGTAGAACTGGATCCCATAGTAGACTTCCCCTTGAAACATGAGGTCCTCACTGTAGAATAGTATAAGCAGCAAACTGAGAACTCAACTACATTTACAAGCGAATCAGGTTGGATCTGTAGAACACAGTGAGTTTTCAGGAAAGTTCTCTGTATCTCTCTGAGGATAAGATTTAGACTCTTAAAACAACATGCACAGCCTTCATGATGAAGATGCAGGCTACCATGCTCTTCAGTAACATCCCATTAACAAAATTAGCTGACTCTGGTTCTAGTTCAGATTTAATGGACACCACTAGCCCAATGCAAAAAACCCTAGGACCCATAACATTCACTACACCCAGTGATTCAGTTCTTTATTATGAGACAGCAAAACTAAATTATAACAAAATCTAAAAACCCCTTTAATCTTATAGGCAACAAGCAATAGATGCAAAGTATTCTGAGCTGTGGGTAGAAGGAAGAAAATATTCAAATGCTATCTGATTAAAAAAAAATCAGTCTAATAACTTTTACAGTGTATTCATTCATGGGAACAATCACATCATTCAATACACTATGCAGTCTGGCTCATCTGTCCTCAGAATGAGCTACCATTGAGACCAAATCATCCATCACCTCTAAGAAGGGTGACCCCTTCAGGTCAGGTTTGAAAACAATGGTGAATCTGTCAGGGGAGAAAAATGAAGTAGCAGCTGGTATTCACCTGATGCATGAATTAAAAACTTTAGTTTCTAGTACTGGCAAACCTTTTGTATTTATCGGTACAGAATAGTCACGCAAGTTACTGAGTGTCAGACACTTGCATTATAAACAAACACCTTATTTCTAAGGAGGCACAAAAGGAATTGCAACAAATGTTTAACGAAAGAGAATTTCTATTACCCTAGAAAGGTCAAGTTCTATTTAATGCTTTTCCATTGTTTATAATGTGGCATAGCTATATTAACCTACAAGTAAGACTTTAAATTCTATTACCTTTCTGTAAGATATTTAATTATACATCATGGAAAGTGTGTCATAATACAATGAACACATATACACCAATTTACACATACATATAAATCGACCTTAACTTCAACTTTTACAATAGGCGTTGGAAATTTGTTAATATTAAGAAATAAGTTAGGACTATATGAAAGATGTATCATCAAGTATATTTTGGTAGCTCATACTTTCATACCTCACTAGTGGAGAAGTACAATAACAATTTAGATTTCATTTTAGAATAACTAAATTTTTTAGTTCCAAAGGGGTAGCCGTGTTAGTCTAGTTCAGCAAAACAAACAAGGAGTCCTCTGGCACTTTTAAAGACTAATACATTTATTTTTTGCACAAGCTTTCATGGGCAAAAACCCACTGATTTTGCCCGCAAAAGCTCATATGAAAAATAAATTTGTTAATTTTTTTAGAATCAACCTTAAAATTTGAATAGCGCCAATCAAAAGTTAAAAAAATTAATTAAAAGGTAAGTTTCATCCACCAAATTTATAATTAAAATCACTTACAATGAGCTTTTTGGAAAGGGAATTCAAATTAGTTTCTTCATAGGTCATCATTACAGTATGATTAGGTCAACTACACTGAAATTGATTACACCGTTAGCACATGACACTGATCTTTGTTTATAAAGGTTTGCTGTGCCAGAAGCAGCACCACCTATTGGATGAAAAATGTAGGTTAATATCTACTTTATCAAAAGAGCCCTACTATAAAACTGGTTTAGTGGACAGCTGACAATGACTGAATCTTATTGTCACATAAGTATGTAAAACTTAATATTTTCCAGTGTTCAATTTAGCAAGAGCTAACAGCATCACAAACACTATGTGTAATGCACAATTTCATTATTTAAACACACACACACACACATAAAATGAGAAAGTATTTAAGACAACACTTCTAATAATGTAAGCTAATTATTCCTGTAATATCAGCTTTTAGTAATGATATGGAGGAAATAGAATGATTCTCAGAATGGACTCTGCATGAATCTGAATATGTTTAAAACTAATTTGGTTATATAAATGGTCCTGCTAAAATCAGAATACCAATACTGTGTACAGTAAGGGTGAAAGGTATCCACTAATGTATTTTTGCTTTTAAAGCCTCCAGTGTCCCACTCATTTTAGGATGACTAAATTAATCAGCTCTTGGGTAACTGACTTTTGAGACTGATTTGGCCCCCATCATTGATACCCTTACAAATGTTAATTGCCTAACTAAAATAAAATCTAACATCTAAGATATTGTACTGCCCGTTGCCTCCACTGCCTTGAATGGTAGATTTCTCTTTCATTTCACATGTGAAAAATGTCCATGCGAGTGCATCCTGCCGGGCTGTGGGAGTGGACAGCTGGGGCACAGTCCCTTCAAAAGAGCCTGATTCTGGCTCCTTGGCTCATAATAGCAATGCAAAAAAGCCCTTTCCCTAGTGCTTTCGATGTTAAATGCCACTGTTCAGGCTAGGGCGTGGGTGGGATTGTGAGCGATCCCAGCCAGACCAGCCTGTCTCTGCTGGGGGTGGCATGACCGCATCGTGCATCCATGGAGCCCAGCAGAAGGAGGCTAAGGTGAGGAGGGAGAGAAGAACCATTCCCATCCGTGATGCAGGCAGCACGTTTCCATGGGCTGTGAAAGTAAAGGGGGCTCTGCTCGCTCGGGAACGGCATTAGAGCCAGCACAGCCAGGGCGCACAGAAGCGCAAAGTTGCCGCTGATCCCCGCTATTATCAACGCATGCAAATCTCACTCACCCACTCGGAGGACGCCGAGGAGCTGGATGCAAGCAAGCAAGCGCCCTAGAACCAGCATTTCCAAATCGCCCGGTTGCCCCTTCCCTCGCTCGGCTCTCCGTCCCCCCGCAGACGCAGCACTCCTCACTGGGGGAATCTCGCCTTTAAACGCGTCCCAATCAAGGAGGGGGTGGGGGGGAAATGGGACTTAATTCCTGGCGGGGCAACCTAGCAAGGCCAGACTCGGTGCATCCCTGGACTTTGGCTCACGCTCTCCAGCCCGCAGCTCCCATTTACCCGGCAGCGGCGGAGCTGCCTAAGGTGCGTGCGTGCGGCAGAAAGAGGGCGAGGGAAGGCGCGAGCTCGCGGCGCGCGCTCTTGCGTGTGGGAGGGTAGGGGCGCGCGCCCGGCTGTGCAAGAGCAGGCAGTGGGGGTGGGGGCACTGAGTCCCGCCCCAGCGTGCGTGGGTGAGGAGAGAGAGGGGCGCGCCGCGCGCGGCGGGGGATAGTGCTGCTGCAGGTTGCTGGGGCTTCGAACCTCGAACGCCAAACGAGTCAAGCCACGTGGGCTGTCTATGGGTACCTGACTTGGTGCCAGGCACGGGCTAGGGTTAGCTCCATTCAGCGCCCTACAGCGTGGGAGCCCTGCTGACTTCAGCTGGGGTGCCCGGCCTGACCCCATCAAGGGAGTGCCTGAGTCACCCGTGAACCCCCCTAGCACCACTGCTTACTTTGGGCCAGGCCCCGCCCCTCTAGGCGCCTCACATTAGCTTTGAAAGTAAATTCGAGAGAGAGCGAGAGCGAGCTTGAGCCCCAGCATATCCCTTCCAAATTAAGTGTAGCGGGTCACTCAGGCTCAAGGGATCGCGTGGCCATTTCCTGTGGCCTATAACACTGGGACTAAACCCACTAGCTTCAAAGTAAGCCCTCCTGTGCTGTACTACTGCCTTTTCAGCAGCTGATTCCAAAGCACTTCCTCGTTTTTAGGGCGTTTGCCCCCCCTCCAACCCCCCCCCCCCCCCCCCGACGTAGGGAAGTTTTGTTATATCCATGTTACAACTGGGGAACTGAGCGACAGAGAAGCTAAGTGACTTGCCCAAGGTCACACAGGAGGACCATGGCAGAGCAAGGAATTGAACTCAATCGTTCAAGCCAGAGCCTGGGGCTGTGCCCCATCCTTCCTCTCTCTCTCTGTGACTGGAAGCATAAGAGAATAGTGGGTTCATCTGAAATTGGATATAGGATATAATGAACTATGATAATGTAATCAAGATGCAAGAATTAACATTATTTCTCTTGTAAAATGATCCATGAATTCTCTAATGGCCACCTGTTGCAATTTTGAGTCGGAAATGTAAGGATTCCCATAGAGTACTTTTCTGGGCTGCCTGCTAACTGATCTTCTCAATGAGCCCCTTCACTGATATTAGAAGCAAAAGAATAAGATCCTGGAATAAAAAGTATTAACATTCTGGACTCCAGCATATCTCTTAAGTCAGAACTAAACATATGTTGAAAGTCATGAAGTAGATTTTATATATTTAGAGAGAGCACTGATTGTCAGATGAAAGAAAAATTCTGGGATTTTAAAATGCCTGTGCCCATCAATTAGCCACACAAAAATATATGTTCAAACAGCTTAGGCTGTTACATCTACGATGCCTAGGTTTGCAAACACAGTATTTTGTAATAAAATGGTGAACATATCTTATTTAGAAAATGGAATAATAATCCTGTCCTTAGTATTATTAAATCCCAAAGAATGGAGGATAAGTAGTTTGAATTATTTTTAATTCATTTTTCTGTTTGAAATACTATTCCCATCTGAGCTAAACCATTCACTCAGCATGGATGTGACGTGACTTTTAATAGCTGACGATACTGAAGTGTAATTTCACTTCATGCTTTATAGTTAAGCTATTCTGTTGGAGCTTGTTATTCCTCATGTTTTGGTAGCATATTCTTCTGTCTACTTCAAGAAAAAGAAAAGACTCCTGCGTCAGCTTTTCATTTCACATTTCTGACTGCTGACAATTCAAGTATCTGGCTGAGCAGTTAGGAGCTGTCTTGACACAAAGCAAATTGGGGCGTTCTGGATGAACAAGAGTTATACAAGGAATTGTCATTAATTTTTAGGAATGTAGGAAATTGACTTTGTTAAATGGCATGTTGCTGATGTGCCTTATTCTGCAATTTCAGTATCTTTCATGTTACATGGTACACATAGGAATGGAGGCTGGTTCATTAGTAGAAGGATTTGCTTTGAAAAATAGTCTTGATTACACAGTGCTGTTGTAGGCTTTGCTCCCAGGATATTAGAAACACAAGGTGGGCTGCTCCAATAAAAGCCACTTGAACAATTGAATAAAAGTCATGAACAATAAAGTTGTATCTACTAAACTTTCCCTTAAATGATGATATTTCAAGATACCTCTCAGGGAAAATGTTGTTGCAGATTTTCAGTCAGTTGATTTCTAAATTACTCAGATTCTCATTCTGTCAGGTGCCAGACAACAGGTATAATGGGCCCCAGATGTGCATGCGTATATGGTGCAAAAGCAGCATTGATTTGTATTGTGGTCAAGATCAGCTTCACCCGCCACACACACCATCATTGCACAATCTAGAGAGCAAGTAATAAATAAGCAGCTGTACAATACTTGAAATCTTCAGAAGCCCTTCTATTAACATGTTAAGGAATAATCTGTGCAGAGGCCCATGCCCACAGGCCATTATAGGGTTAGAGAGCATATACTCAAACACTTAGGACCCCATTTGTCACTGACTTACATCTTATCTAGTAATTTTAATTCAGTCAAAAGCAAAGTCAGAGATCAAAGAACAAAAAATGTAGGCTACACCTACAGAATGGGGACCTGTGGCATGGACATCAGGCTCTCCATAAAGAACTTAAGGACCAGATGACCAGTAGTCCATGACCTCCTGGTACAATCCTTTGAAATATTATGGGGAAATATCAACCAAGGGGAAAGAGGTGATTTTACTCTTCTCTACAGCAATTAGAGGCTCCACTACTTGAAAACTGTACACTTTAAAAAGATATTGAAAAATGAAAGAGGGTTAAAAAACATAAGTATTTAGAACATAGATCTTTCAATGAGAGATTTAAGGCATCCAATCTGTGTGTCCCTGGCTGAACTGCCCCTTCCCAAACTTTTATCCAGGCCCCAGAGGGCACTTCTTTCAAGCCCTTCTTTGGGGTGGGACCCATGAGCCAACACCACTTCAACACACTCTCCCTCACAGATTTCAAACATGCTATTCAGCAGGTCTAGTGGGGTTGGAACCTGCAGGAGTATCCCTTTGGGAGCTTGTGGACAGTAACAATATTCAGTGGCACAGCACTGCTTTTTCAAAGTATGATTTGTTTGCCAAAAGGTGCACAGAACTCAGAGAAGTGGATTTAAACAAAGAGGCCCTATAGACATAGTATTTTACCTATGCTTGGCATTTCACTCCATCCCCTAGAAAGACATGATTAACTTTGGTGTCCCCAGTTCTCTTTGGTTGGAAAAACAGCCATGGAATCAGGGTTGGGGCTGAGTCTCCTCCTCATAACTATTATTTACTTGATATTGTGTTTATGCATTTGATAGGATACACCTTACATAGTCACAGTGTTGTCTTTCCTGCTTGGTTCCCCTAACAGGTACCTTTTGAACTAAATCTATAAAGTAACCCATCATAAACAAAAGAGTCATACACAATATTAATAAAAATAATATAACTATTTGCTAGTACCTACAGTAAGCACCTATATGGAGACAACATCTGGTACTAGAAGACTCTTGAGTCCAACAATTAACATTTTACTAGCCATAACTTCCAATTCATAATAAAGTACTATGATAAAGTTCCTCCTCTACCTTGATGAGTCCCACATTTCCCTCTAGCAGTCTGTCTGTTTCCCTCAGGCCTGGAAGAGATTCTTTACACCCTTCCAGCAGGGGTTTTTCCTTCCCCTAGCCTTTATATCTGTGGGGCTCTTCCTGACCAGCATTCTGCTCCTTCTCCAGATCTGTTTGCCTTGCAACTGTGCCTTGCCTCCTCTCACACACTCCAATAGCTCTCCTCACTCTCACACTCCAGCTACCCCTTTTCACTGGAGGGAAGGCTTTTTAACAAGTCCTGGGTAGCGCCTTGATTAGCTCCAGGTGTGCTAATTAACCTGGCATAACCACTGCTCAGCTACAAGGGGAAAAGGGGCTTGCTGAGCCTGGGGCTAATCTATTGGCTTTCTAGAACTCTCTGGAAACCCTCCAGTCTGACCCTGTCACAGTACCAACTGTTATCAGTGAGATTAACTAATCATTGGAAAAAAACTAATCATGAATGAAGCAATTATTCCAGCACTTGAAGTCTTTAAATAAAATGTAAATTCTCCCTAAGAGATATGCTCTAGTTCAACCATACATAATTAGCTTTGTGTTAGCCTGTGGCAACTGACCGAGGAATTACCAGGTGAAGTGCTACAGCCTGAGTTATGTAGAAGGTCAGATGATCATAATTGTCCCTTTTCACTTTAAAAAAAAAAAAAGATTAATATACATACCTGATCAGAGGAAGTATAAAATGCCACCATCCTGATAGTGTTTTATGCCCACTTTGCACAGCTGTGCAAGATGTAGCCACAGGCCTTACTGCCTAACACCCCTCCTGGCTCCTAATATTTAACAGTAAGGGGTGCAGCAGTGTCTGTAATGTTTAGGGCAGGTCAGAATAAAGGAGGATCCAATTCTGTACAAGTTTTTGCTGTTGTAAGCCATCAGGTTTAGTTTGTGTCTACGCATAATGACAATCTCGGCTGGCTAAAATATTTGCAAGGGACGTTTGCCCATCAAACTGCTACAATACTTATAAATACCTCAGTTTCAATTGGTACTGTCTTCTCCTATATAAAATACAAGCCACCACAGCTTGAGACAGAAGTAGGAAAACACAAAATGAGTAGGCTTATAATGATCAGCATTCCTCTTTTAAGACATGCTTTATCACTTTCATTTTCAGTTTTAAAAAAGGGGGAGGGGTTTGTTGAACCCCTTTTGTGTCTGAGTTTTTCCCCCCCATTTGTCCTCTTTTGTCTGCATTAGTCTATTTTTGGTGAGGAAATATGTCCTCTTTTTATTCTGTGTTAATATTTCACCCACATAGGATCCTTGTTTTTACTTCATGTTAAACCCTCCCTTTTTCAGCGTTGTATTTTCTTTGTCTAGTTTTGGTCCCCTTTTTATTCTCTTGATTTGATTTGATACTGAATATTTTCTTTCCACTTTCTCTTTTTTTATCCAATGTTATGTTCATTCTTAGTCTAAATGAGTCTTTTTTTCACTGTTGATGCAGTATTTTTCTTTGTACTGTGACAATCCTGGTTTTCCAGGGTGAGTCATTTTCATGTTCAGCTTTTCTTTGAGTTCATTTTGAGTGCTTATATTTTCAAAATAAAATCAAATTTTGTACTGTGCTAATCTTTTGCTTCTCTTGTGGTGAACCCTTTCATTTTCAGCAATGTCTCTGATGTTTGGTAAGTCCTTTTCTGGCTATATAAGGCTTTTCTTTTCTTTCTTGTGTGAAGAACTCTCCTCTTCAGCATCTCTTCTTGTCAGGCTATGGGATAAGAAATATTTTAACTTCTAACTTACAGAACAGAAATTATTTAACATATAAAGATGTCTGTGCACAAGCTTGTATGTCCCAATAATTCAATTTATTATCAATAGGATCATCTAGCATCATAATAAAATAATCAACCAGATTTTAAGTCTTTTAAGTCTAAATATATTTGGTTAGAACATAATAATGTCTTTTCAGAGGTGGCAACTTTTAACTGCCATTTTTAATCAAGGTCTGAAATTGAAAGTATCAATGAACTTTATATCCCTCTCACTTTTGATTCAGTGTTACCAGAGTTTTAGGCACAGTCAAACTCATTATGTTACTTCAGTTGACTTGAATAAAGATAGCTTCAAGTTATATGGGAGCTTTATTTTTTGTACTCCTTATGAAGTCAAATTATTTTTATAGTTTACTTAGCAATTCTTCCCAACCCAGCTTGATTTCATTTGTCTTCAATGATATAAAACAGGAAAGAAAAAATAAGGGGAGAAGTCAACACTGAGGCTAGACTCCTTTTTTCTTTCAAAAATACAAGATCCAACCAAATGATTTTTGATAACTTTCTCCAAAAATAGGTTTCATACGTTTTCCTCTCTGATAGAAGATGGGATTATAGGTCTTGGTAACTGAGAGTTATCATCAAGTGCTGAGAAGAGCTGTAAATTACCAAGAGAGACCAACACACTATTCTGATACTAATATGTTGTCTCTATAGAAAACATTTGGCATAGCATTACATAGTTCGAGTCAGCACAACTTACACATCACACTGTTCCGTTCTGGCAGATGTATGTCTGGCTCTGGCTATGGGAAGGATTTTAAATAGCCATATGATATCTAGTCAATACCTTTAGCCATGTTTCAATTGCCTCTTATCAGATAGCCAATCTAGAACAATCTTCTTAACCAATTCTTTGCTGATCAGAACAGATACAGAGATTACTACATTAAGGAAAAAGCAAACTTTGGCTGAGCCTGTAGAGCCTGAATCCCTTACCCCTCATGTATATGAACAAAAACTCAGGGCTTTTTTTGTGATCATACTCAGGGATACTGCGTACCGGCACCTTTTTTTGTTGATGGTACTCAGGGGTACTAAGTACCGGCACCTTTTTTTCACAGTGATGTGGCCCTGGCTCCTGCCACCACTGGTGGAAGCCCCGGTCCCTGGCTGAGTACCAGCACCTTTTTTTAAAAAAAATCAAAAAACAAAAAAAGCCTTGCAAAAACTAATACCACTTTGTTTTTCCACTGTGACTTACTAGCTAAGCTGAGAAACATGCCACATTGAGAAACATGCTACATCATAAAATTCTTCTACCCCAACAATAATTCACTTCTCACAATTTCTATCAGCAAATGTGCACGCATTTAGGGGGATTCATTTGTAGTTTCACATCCTGCAGCTGCTAAAATGTTGAAAAATGTGTCCGCTTTATATTTGTAATTGATATCCATTTATGCTTTGATTGTTTATCAAATGGAGAATTATAATAACACCACCACCTAACTCAGAGACAGCACTTTTTATCAGTAGATCACAAAGAGGTCAGCATCATTCATTATCTCTGCTTTACAGATGGAAAAACTAAAGCAGAGAGAGATGAGGTAAATTGCCCAAGTTCACTCAGCAGGCGAGTCTAAACAGCCAATGGTAAAGTTACTGCCACCATGTTTTGATGATATAGTTACTCTCATGTTAGCAAAAAGATACCTCCCCTACTGAAAAAAAAAGTGAGTAACTTCCAGTGTTTGTAACAAATGGTGAATTGATGGGTGGGTTTGGTAAATGCCAGGAACAGTTAGTGCCCTCAATCATTTTAGTACAGAGGATACTCTCCCTACTTCTCTGGGGGCAGATAATACTTCAAAGAGCACAAAAAGGAGTGCAACCACAGTGCCACCTTCCCTACGCAGTGGACGATGGAGCTGAAAGCCACATGGGGCAATGGGGACCAGACCATGGGGGCAATGCTTCTTGGCACTACCAAATTTCAGAGTCCTCACCTCAGACAAAATTTATTAAAGTCGACGGGGTTATTCTGGATTTATGCAGATGTAACTGAAGAGAATATATATGGGCTTCCAGTAAAGAGGGACTTCAAAACTTGGAACTGCATAATTCGAAAATATTTTCAGTAATACAATACAATAGAGAAATGCTAAAGTAGCCATTTGTGGGCAAACAGCCTCTTACATTGCCTTTTGTAAAAATAAGTTATGCAATATGTAACTACAAAAACTACATTCCTAGTATTATTAAAAGTTTCTATTATTTTTTAAGATAATTCACATCAATATATAAAATCAATGAAAGTCAACACAACATGTATATTTAGAAAGACAGAAAACCAGAAAGGAAAAATCGCATATGCAAACTATAAAAATTTACTTAAAATCACATATGCAAACTACAAAAATTTGATCTCGCAGATCAGACAAACAGAAAAACCACACTCTTTAACAGTAACTGTATTTTTTTTAGTTCAGTAAGAGAAACAAAACAACAGCTCTCAAACTGAGATCTAGTAGGTCAAGTTCCAGTCAAGAGCAAATTGTTTTGGCTGAGTCACAGATCTAATCAAATATTTCTTGCACAGACTCCATATTTGACAAATGTTTATCACTTTCATTTGTAAATACTATCACTTTCATATTACAAGGATCACAATTCTACAAATGCATTAGATTTGAATAATTTATTATCATGTATGGGTAACACTGTTGATTATTCTTTTTCACCGAGGAGTTTTCAGATAAGGCTATTGAACTTTTAGGTACAGATTACTGTTGCAAAATGAAATTTTTTTAAAAGTTTTCTTCTGCAAGCATATATAAATCAAAATGCCCTGCTATGAGACTGATTTAGGTAATATGTCTCAAGTTTAAAATTGAAAATTCAACAAGCCTAAGATAACAATCTGACCCATCTAACTGCAGTTATTTAAGGTGGAAATCTAAGTGATCTGAAAAGTTTACTATTCCTGAAATCCACCATTCAACTACTGCAGAAAAAAAAAAAAGTGAACTATGAACGCCTCTTGATTTTAAGTAATCGCCCTCACAAATAGCCACCATTAGGTACATTCAAGATATGCTCCTATTAAAATATTCACAGCTGTGCACATTTTCTTTCAATATCACCAGTGAGGCTTACACACAGATAGGAAAATAAGCAAAGGGAGCCTAATAGGCTTCTATTACATTGGGGATGGGGGAAGAATTGCAATGATTTCAAATAGGGAAAAGGACAAATCTAGTACAAAAATGTTCTTTTCTAGCATTTAAAAATAAGTCATCCTTTCCTAGGCAATGACTCATAAGGTTAGCAAAGATTGGTTGCCAACAAGAGGTGATCTGTAATTAATGGTTGAACAACATTGTACTGGAAAACTTTGGCAGATCTTACCACGGTTATTTAAGCAATGGAGTTGTCCTTTGACAGCCTTTTGCCCAGAGAGAGATTTAAAAGAAATCCTGTAAGACATGGAGTTGCTTAATGGAAATGGTACTTAGCAAAGTGACCATTAAAATAAATAAGCTAGAAGCTGACCGTTCCTTTAACATTAGCCACACCAATAATTCTTTTCTGAGTATTAAAATGTGTTCCCTCTTCAGTTTACTGAGTTGGCATTACTGAGTCGGCTTTAGTCAAATGTATCTATTTCAGTGTTAGCGCCTGGGCAGGAACAGGAATTTTACCGCATTCACAATTTTGAAATGATTTCATTCCAAATTAGAATAAGTCAGAAGTATGAAATTTTCCATGTAACAGAATTTTCAAAAGAATTCCATTTTAGGGGAAATGAAATGGATTTTTCCCTCAACATCTAGGGCAGCCATGACACTCTTCAGGCCACAGAGAATGCTCAACTCACCAGGCTGGCAGTGAGAAAGCTAGAGAGCCAGGAACTTCACTCAGCTCCAGAGCTAGAACCTGTGGATCCTGCAAGGTGGGCAACCAGGGAGCTGGCAGCCTGCCTGACCTTCATTGAAAGTTTTGATGGAATCAACAGTTTTCTTGTGATTGTTCCATTCTGCTGAATCTGCATTTTCTGATGGAAAACTGGTCCATTGGAAAATTTTCAATTAGCTCTGCCCAGCATGATAACATTATGACTTTCGTGAACATGACTGACTTTTGCAGGCAAACCAATCCATAATAGATGTGAGAAGGACCCTCTTAATGCCCCCCCTGCCCCTCCACTTCTCTCTACAAAGCAGAACATGTGCATGCCACTATCCTATTTCACTGACCTACACGTAACACTGTGAGTGATCACCTGTTCTTTTTTTATTCTAAGCTCTTTTGTAGAGGTTATGTACATGTGAACAGTTGCAATAAGTGATGGAGGCTAACTTTATCAAAGGGAAGGTGATTCCTCTCTGTTCAGCGGAAGAAGGATTCTCTAGTGGCTCTTGTACTAAGCTATAGTTTGGAAGATCTAGGTTCAAACTGTAGGCCACCACAAGCTTCCTGTGTCATGGTGGGCAAGTCATTTACTCATTTGTGCCTCGTTTCACCATTTGTAAATGGAAATGATAGCATTTCTCTATCACACAGAGATGTTGAGAGGACAAATACATTAATGAGTGAGGTGCTCAGATACTACAATAAATGAGGCCTTATAAGTACCAAAGATAGATATAGTTTGTGCAGTAGCTAGTCAAGTTTGTAAAGGACTGAGAATTATTTAGATGAAAGACCGTTTAAGATTCAGTATCATTTTCAGGATTTTCGATAAGTTGCATATACCTGCAGCTGGTATATGGTTGGGTATACAATTATGCATTGGCTTGTTGTGACATCATACATCTAGCTAAACTGTTACTAATGAGAGTCTGGAGTAGTTGCTGAAAGAGTTTACCACAGAGGAGAGTTTACATTTATGTGAACACTTCATCAAGGTAATGTTCTGTGCCTTCATAATTTGGGTTGTTTCTTCCCTCAGTTGATAAATGGTTCCAGGTTCCAACATTCGGCTCCTCCAAAATAGCCATTACTGACCAGGGAATTTCTCTCTCTAGTAAGTTCTTTGGCTTAGTGGATGTTAGCAATACATTTGTTTTCACCTTTTAATTTCCAATCAGCTCATTTGCAGGTTTTGTAGATATTCTAGATTATGGCAAAAGCATTACAGAAAAAAACAGGATGAAGACAGAATTGTAAAGAGGTCATCTTACTTCTGTAGTCAACTATGGCCACATTGGCTTGAGTTAATCCAGAAGGGTGGTGAGGTGAGAAGTCAGACCCTCTCCAGGCCTCCCTCTCCAGTTTGCAAGCCTACAGATAACAGTGGCCCAAAGGATCTTTCCATGTCAAAAGGTGAGACAGCTTCCATGACAAGAACTGGTAGAAAAGGAGTTTACCAAAAAGGCTCCATTCTCACATGTCTAAATCACACAATAAAAGCCTTCAGTTAAAAAACATAGGAATAAATACAGGAGTAGTTGAATATGGAGGCATGCATAACTACCTACCAGAGTAGCTAAATTTGCCAGAATCTACATCAGTGTGCTCCCACATGTCAGAGAAGAGTTTCACACTTTCAGTGTTTAATTAAAATGAAGCTAAACTTCATAACTAATTTTATAGTATTGAAGTTCTGGCAAGCATGCTTGTCTTGGGAATGATAATTTTTATAATACAAATCTTGTTTTAGTACTGGATTAAATCCAATTATCAGGAACAACAACTGTGCTGAGTAGTTATAAAATGTCTTGTACTTGTTTCTGTAAAAACACTTGTAAAGTTTCTTGTTAAATATAGGACATATTTGTTTGAAATATTTAGGCCCTGATTCTTTGTATTTCATGTAGTCATTTAAAGCATAACAGTGCATGATGAGTGCTGATCTGGAGGAGAATATTTTATTCCATTTAGCACTGGTGCAAACGACTATACAAGGCAATGGGGAGTTTCATCCAGGGAGCACTAACATGCAGAAATGCTTTGGATTGTAAGTACCCAAATGGATCCTGTTTGGCTTTAAAACTCTAATAGCCTGTCTTTAGAAAACAAATTAAAGAAAACATTTTTAAAATAGTTTATTTAGTTGCAATGTATGTAGAAATGCACGTTTTGCTCTGTTTGATCAATTTGTAGATTCCTTGTAAATAGAAGTTCCAAAGGGGTAGCCGTGTTAGTCTAGTTAAGCAAAACAAAGAGTCCTTTGGCACTTTTAAAGACTAATAGATTTATTTATCGCATGAACGTTCATGGGAGAAAATCCCACTGGGACTAGGGACTACGGATTTTTTTCTCATTACAACAGCTGATTTGACCTCACCTTCCTCTATGTGCTGTTCCCCAGTGTTTGAATCCTAACATCTGTTTTGATTTGCTGTTACAGCCTGACCCGATCCTGTGTCATACACTCCCCTGCATTTAATTTCCTCCCATTCTGTAAGTTTCCCATCTTCAAAGCATATGAGGAAGTGAGATTTTTCTCCCACGAAAGCTCATGCGATAAATAAATCTGTTAGTCTTTAAAAGTGCCACAGGACTCTGTTTCGTGAATACGGAAGATTCCATCAGTAAAAATACAGGCTATCAGTTTCTATTTTCAACTGGAAAATCCTCAGGACCTCAAACTTTAACTAGCTGCTGGGGTGAAAAGGGGGCAACTGCACTCTGGCAGCAGAATGTAAGGCAAAAGAAGTGATTTTGACACATCGTTGCTAGGGAATATTTAGGGTGCTGTGTGCTGTATTACTTACCATACCCCAAGAAAGATATTAATTCTTTGGGTAGAATTGAAAATAGTAGCAAGGAAACTGATGACAGTAGCTTTAAATGATTTCAAGAATCATATAGATTGTTTCTAACGGTGGAGGAATTGAAGAAAAAAGTGAAAAATGGAAGTAGGATTCAAACACCTCCATCCTCTTTTCCCTCTGCCCACACAGCATGCACATGCACAAACATGGGACAAATGCTACTAAGATGACAGCTTTTGCATTGGGTTGGATTGTGGTAACCCAGACTCTAGAAGAAGATCAGTTCTGCAGTAGGAAGGAGCTATTATGTCTCTAAAAAATCTGGATCCTGACATTTCTTATCATATACCATTATTAGATAAATAATATTTGCATTTATTTTATCCTCACAGGTTTGAGAGAAGCAATGCCTTGGGGTGCATCTATCTTGTGATGTTTGATCCTCCCCCATGCAGATAAGCCCTTAGCAAACCAAAGCTTTGTCCTGGTGTGTATCTGGAGAGGTGTTTCTGGAGGGCGGCAGCGAAGGCATTGAGCAGGCTGCAGCCCTACTTTTCTGTGTCCCAAATCTGCCCTATTTAGTGCCCTTTCAACAGTAAAGGGGCCTTTCTGAACATGGTCCATTCATATGCAGGTGGATAATTCAGTGTGATGCTTGAACTGCAGTATACAATATACAGTTTAATTTATGTATTATGGGTAGAGTAGACACAGTGGATGAAATCCACTGAAGTCAATGGCAAAACTCCAATTGGCATCAATGGAGTCAGGATTTCAGCTAATATGTAATATGTGTGTTATGATGTAAAGATGATTTTTGCTTTGGTGGTAGAACTGGAAGATACAGAAAAGAACAGCTCGTTTTGAACTGAAGCTGAATTTTAGTTTCCTGCTGAAATGGAAACCCTCCCCCACAAAATCAGGTCAGATGAAATGCCTTGAACATCATGTTGAAATGTCATCTCAAAACAAAATGGTTAGTTTTGAAGCAAAATGTTGATTAAAACATTTCATGGTGTTTCTAAACAAAATGTCAAAATGGTACATTTAGGAAAAGTTGCAACAAGCCATTTTGACAGTTTCAATTCCTCTCCTTCCCTCCCCCCAAAGTATTCCCTGAATTTAGAAATAATTTTGGTCACCACTGAACTGCATTTTTTTGTGCATTTACTATTCAGCTAAAAACTTCCTCCCAGCACTAATTATGGGGAATATTAGATGCAATTGTACTTTCCTTCAAAACACAGCATCTTATTCAATGCTTCAATTTCAAGGGGTATAGGTGAGCGTGGCATAACGTTATTCACTGCCACTATTCTCCTCCAGTTCTGAGGATTCCAAGGGATCACGTACATTTTTGTTGCCACTGAGAAGTCAACTCCATGAAACATTGGAGGGGAGTGCATATATGTACACTAAGCTGTACCTTTAACTGAAAGTTACATAGCTGCAACAAAATGGGGATGTCTGTATGGGGAAAATACAACTAATTACCTCATCTCTCCCTTCCTATTATATTTGCATCAAAGAAAACTTATCATTTATGTTTCTTTTCTCCAGTGTCCCTTAAGATGCTTCAGGACAGTGAAGCCTAAAAAGGTTTTGATCTAAAACTGTGTCTTATTTAATTTTCCTCCAAGGCAGAAGTATCAAAGAACAATTGGAACTGTTCAGTGACCTTCCAAAACAATTACTTAAATCCTCAAAAGACAAAATTGTCTTGACTTATGTTGACATAATAAGATCCAAGATCACCTAACAGTTAAGGACCAAATTCTGGCTTAAAATGTGTTTCCCATTATCTTAATTCAGAGCCTATGTTTTTAAAAAATTCCAGGGGCAGAAAGTAAACACAAGAATAAGCAGAAAGATGATTTTGAGGCAACACTTTTTCTTTTTCTGCCTCAGATATTGTGTCCATATTGAGACCTGCATTATAAACCAATACAACTGCAGAATTGCTGTATTAAAAGCTGCTCTAAACTAGGATACCAGCCAATTTCTGTATAACATTCAGTGAAGGAAACTTTTTACCTGTAGTTTATTATTATATGAGTGGCCAAAGAACACTCCCAGTTATATCCAGTGCCTCACCAAAGGCAAATTTTCCTAAAGTATTCAAGTAGTATTAAGAATATAAGCTATAAAAGGTGAAATATTTCTGCTCATATGCTTGGAAATCAGTATTCATATTAAACTACACTATATGCTCCTTAAGCAGGGATCCTCTCTTTGTACTCTGTTTGTTCCTCATCTAGCACAATAGGGTTTACTAGGGTTTCTCAGCACTAGGGTTAAGACAGATAACAGTCATGTTATTATTAGAAACAAACAAATAAATAAGTGCAGCTGTCCAAATGGAGTTGCAGAGATGATTATTTCAATATATCCTGAAGAAAATGCATTAGAGCTGGGTCCAATATTTTTAACAGATTACAATCTCTAAAGTAAATGGGATTTTACCTGTGGTGCCGGCAAAAGCCATAGGCAAGCAGTGTAGGTACATCAGTATGTTTTTAGAATGATAGCCTGAATGGGATGTGTGTCAGCGAGATGTTTCGGCTGATAGTTGAATATTTCTGTTTTAAATCTATAATCTCACTATAGGGCTGGGTTGTGATCTCTTTTCTCATACTGATGTGTAGCTGAAGTCAATGGAATTAGTCATGCAGGTGATCACCAACATGTGTACGAGATCCGTGTTCTGGAGCCAAATACATTTGTTTTGGTAAATCCAATTTTTAAAAAATCTCCATTAGCTATACAACCATTGCCAAATGAAATAATACCAGTAGAGAGCAGATCTGGTGTCCGGGCAATTCTAGAAGAACTTTTAGTGATGTATTAATTACTATTTACATCTTGCTTTGTTATATTTTCTCTTATACTGATTAGCAAAGTTGCCTCTAACAGCACAGAGAGCCATAATATCAAAATATCTACAGCATCTAGCAACATGACTGACACATGTCACACAAAAGGAAAGGTGACAACAATAGAGACAACAATATAGCTGCTTTCATTCTGCCTGGGCGCTAGATCCCCCTACTTGATGGTGTATGATATAGAGTGGCTCAGACTGTACTTACCGTAGAAAGTGAAAGTCAGTAACACAGTGGTATTTAGGCCTGTCTGCTTTCGCCTCTTCCCACCCACACTTAGTGCTTATTCTATGAGGTGCCCCATTGAAACCAATGGAATTACTTGGCAGGAAGGAACTACTCTGTGTAAGGAACGGAAAAAATCTGGTCCTCAGAAACAAAACAATGAAAATGAATGTAATTTCACTGATGGATCCTGCTTCCCCAGTACATACTCATTCCTGCTTAACAAACAGCTTTGGGATTGTTCTCAAATAATATCTCTATGCAATAGGTGGTTAATACACCTCTGCAATGTGTTTGTGATGGATGTATTCTATAAAGCAGATGGTAGGTGCGATCTCTGATTTTATAAAATATACATGATTAACACCTGCATTTATAAACTCTTAACTGAATACTTAGTACTAAAGGTGAAGGATTCCATAGTCCCACAGAAAATTTCCTTTCCTCATCATCAGGCTCAGCCTGTTCAACAGGTGAGATCCATCTCTTTGGCCCTGGTTTGGCATTTTTGCATGGATCCTGTGGAACAAAGAGACCACAAAGCCGTATTACTGACCCAGCTGAAGATCAACCCAGTGTCAGGTGATCACTGGTGGGGTTCAGCTGTTGCAGCGAGTTTTACATAACATAAGAAGCGCCATACAGGGTCAGACCAATGGTCCGTCTAACCCAGTATCCGGTCTCCTGACATTGGCCAATGCCAGATGCTGCAGAGGTAATGAACGGAACAGAGTAGTTATCAAGTGATCCACCCCAATTGTCCAGTCCTAGCATCTGACAGTCAGAGGCTTACCTATCTTGGCTAATAGCCATTGGGAGACCTATCCTTGATGAACTTATCTAAATCTTGTTTGAACCCCATTATAGTTTTGTTCTTCACAACATCATTTGGCAATGAGTTCCACAGGTTGACTGTGCATTGTGTGATGAAGCAGTTACTTTTGTTTGTTTTAAACCTGCTGCCTATTAATTTCATCAGGTAACTCCTGATTCTTATGTTATGAGAAGAAGTAAATAACACTTCCTTATTCACTTTCTCCATACAATTCATTATCAAGTGGACCTCTATCATATCCCCTATATGACACCCTTCCACAGCCCCAAACAGCAGAAGAGGGACCAGTGCTAGGGGAAGAGAGTCTTGGTAGAAGTGGCATTACACTCTGCTGATCCCTGGTTGCTAGAACATGGATCTATGCTGCTCTGTCCAAATTAGAGCAGCTTTGAATTCATTAGAGTTATACTAGTGAAAGATTAGTGCAAGCAAGAGAAGAGCCATGCCACAGGTGCTGCCTTGAGTTCACAGGCTAACTTCCCAATCATACAAAGCAATCCTTATGTTCACACAGTCCTGCAAAGAAACTTGAGGAGGGCTAACTTGGAACTGAGTTTTGTGGAGGGATGTGAAGTACCAAGATAGTTTCTATACCACTAAAAATAGTCAGAGCCACCAAAATTAATCTGTCATTGGGGTAGAATGTCTCCCGAATCTGCAGTCAGATGCAAACAGCACAGCTAAGTCCTCTCCCTGACTATGTGCAGTTTTACAATGAACTGAGTAACCTGACAAAGATGTGCCAAGTTAAAGCCAAATGGTGCATACAGCATCATCTCAATAATGCTTGCAAGAGGTTAATCAATACATCCACACACAGTGGTAGCTTTATTAGACAGGAAACATGCATTCAATAGACTGAGCTGAATGTCTGGTGGAAGAGTTCAGGCCAGGGCAAAAGGACAGCGATCTGATTGCTCCATAACAATTTCTTTAAAAACATGAAATTCTAGTTTTTGTTAGGCTGTCCAAGATGAAGAAAATGTAGTCTAATTCACATTATTTGGCTAAAATAAACACTGAAAAAACCATCTAAGAGGTCCATTATTCCAATTTTACCTCAGTATAACTCAAATGAAATCAATAGAGTTACACATGAAGTAACACAGTGGTGAGTCAGTCCCAAATATTCTAGCCCAGCAGCCAAAAAGCAAAACACCCACTAAAAATCTCCACCAATCCACAGCAAGCTATCCTTTTCCCCCAATCCATTCCATGCCCAATGAGCTTCAACGTCCTTACTCCCTTTTCAGGGGAAAACCTGGACAGCAGGCCTTGCAGCCTGAACTGAAAGGCAGCATATGTGGGCCTTACATCTACATTTCTAACACAGATTAATTAATTGAGTCATACATATTAATTCAGCTATAAAATGGAATGCTAGAGGCAAACAAGTAAAGGAAAACTCATGTGCACCATTGTAAATACAGAATAGTGCCACCAACATTGATGGGGTTACCCCCGTTTAAAACCATTAACACTGACTGCAGGATTTCTTTGCTTGAAAACATAAGCCATGCAGAATAACAGAGCACCAGTTTTAAGCATGTGTCCTGTCACATTATTTCTTAAAAGTGTGTAGACTGCATTGTGATTTCCTACAAGAAAAATTAACTTTGGAAAAAAGAAAATGACCATTATAATAATAAAAGACTATACATCTGAGGCGCCCTGATTAGAAAGATCAAGCAACCAGAAAAGATTAGGTCAGTATATAAATATTTGTTGTCTACTTAAACTTCTACTGTCAGGTCCTTGTTCATTTCCTTTTAATGGTTATATATCTTTATTGGCAGACAGTATCCACTCTACTAAAAGGGTTGTTGTGAAGCTTAATTGATGTTTATTCAGAGCTTTGGGACTCAATATGTGCTAAGCAATTTAAATGAGTTGCACGCATTCTATACAAGTCATTACAGACACAGCAAAAGCTAAAAAGTGTCCAGGTGAATTACCTCCCTCCACATCCCCACAAGTATGACCTTTATATGTGTATATGGCATGGTATCATTTTACCAACTGCACATGCACCAACAGATTATTTGCATAACGCTCAGGTAGATTTATTCATATGAATAAGAACTGCACAGTAATATCAGACATTCTACTGATCTTACTGAACATCAAAAGCAAAGCTTGCTGCTATTCACTGCTAGGTTCAGTACCATGACAACAGATGGAATTCATGGCTGGGGAGGGTGGAGTGCGAGAGACTTCCAGCCCATTGTCACTTTTTGTAAGAATCCCTAAAGAAAAAATTATGCAAACTAGTAGAAACCAAATGCAGAAGAGAAATGGCTGTGAACCCGGACTATCTGCATTTACACATAATAGCTTAATTCCAAAGGGGTAGCGGTGTTAGTCTGTTGTAGAAAGACAACAGAGTCCAGTGGCACTTTTAAAGACTAACAGATTTATTTATCGCATGAGCTTTTGTGGGAGAAAATCCCACTTCATCAGAAAGCTCATGCGATAAATAAATCTGTTAGCCTTTAAAAGTGCCACTGGATTCTGTTGACATAATAGCTTGTTAGTGAAACATAATGTATGTGGTAAAAGTAGATAAGGAAGTCATTTTAATTCTTGGAAGGGAAGTGGGGGAAGCAAATGGGCCTGATTTTGCATCCATTGAAATTAGTAGGAGCAGATTCAAAACTCAATGTATGATGTGGTCACAGATAAATTAAATACAACCACAATTTTTTGTTTAATTAAAAAACTGTTTCACATTTCTGATGAAAATGCTTTAAGACATTTCAACCTGAGGATATATATTTGCACTGATTATTGTACATTGTATTTTATTCTTTAAAGTTTCAATGTTTTGGACATTTCTATACTGTTGAGAAGGAAAACTGCTGATAAAAGTCTATGCTCTGGAGGAAGCCACACGTGCTTATATTTTTTCTTAGAAATAGCTACTGAAGTCAAAAGGATTCACCAAAGTAAATGAGAAAAGAGTTTGATCTGGTTTTTCCTGGTCAGGCACCCAGGAAAGTAGAACCATGACTCTTATCTTACTCACATAATAAGAACTAAAGTTATTTTGAATAACTGGGTAGCCTGCCTTATATGAATCTAGAGAAAACAGGGGATGAATGTGTCTGGTACCCAAATCCCTCTCTGCCCAGTAGCCTGCATTAGACTATATGATCTCAGCAGAATTTAGCACTAGTACAGCTTCATGCAGGAGAAAAGGAGGTATGAGAGGGTGGAGAAATGAAAGGAAAGTGATGAAGAAAAATAGGCTGACTTTATAGGGCTGGGTCTTATACCTTTTCAGTCAAAGGGATTTTCGCCATCGACTATTGTGGGTGCATGATCAAACCATATGTAAGGAATAGAATACGACTTGCAGCTCTATAAATGTACTCTATCATGATCTACATCTGTTTCAAATCAAAGTATTATGCATCAAAATATATTCAGTATTGTCTTAACATTTCCTCACTCTGCTCCAACAGAAATAGACATGGCTCTGCAAGAGGCTGCCCATCAGAGGATTCTCTATTATTGATCAAAAGCATTATCTGGTTTTTTGCAGTATAGCAATCAGAATTAATTCTGTCATTCCGCATTAGATTTATTTTGTTCATGTTTATCTATACCCTGGTGACATTGGATAGTACAGTGGTGAGGAATTGAGAATGCCAGATGAATTACAAAGCTACCTAAATTGAAATTACAATTGCCACCATGCACATCATGAACCTTACCAAGAGCTAGGCCAGTGTAATATATTTTATATCCTATATAACTTTGAGGACATTCTGATTTGGATTTTCTGGATTTGTGGAGCAGATTCAATGATACTTAATACAGAATAAAAGTCTGTTCATTTTCCATTGCCTGGTTTCACATTTTGTGAGGAAGGAAGCCATCTTTTACCATATTGCCACAAAGCTATTTTTTTTGTTTAATTTTCAACATAGTTTCCTGTTTGTTCCCACTAGAAATGGATGACACCGTTAACATCTATACTGAGCCCTCTCAACATTTGGGAACTATCAGGTGTAGGGACAACAGATGTGAAATACATATCCTCACAAGCTAGGTAACTGAAAGCTTAATTAATGCATGCAGAGGTTATACTCTCAAACTCTGCAGATAAAAAATTAGGGACCTCTTTTTCAAAATTTAGTCCTTGCTATAAGTTGTGTGTCTGCTTTTGCTCACATTCCTGGTTTGTATTTTAAATGCATGTATTTAGCCATTATGCTGCAGGACACTTTACATTAAAAACTACCACATGGTTCCTTGTAACAATTCCAATATTACTTACAAACCAAACGAGGCGTGCCCAAAATTAATCACCATGCCAGAACAGATCAAGTGAAGTACATTTAAATATAACACAGAATGTAATGTGCTCATCAAATAAAATGTTCACTAACAAGTTTAACATACTCACACAATAGACAAATGCATAGTGCCAGTATACAGAATAAGGCCCCCAATTTAGAAAGGGTCACTAAACTTCACATGGCTCTTTCCTCCATTCTAGAGTGGATATACTATTTGGGAAATCTCACATTTTGACTAAAGCAGTTTGGGGCTGGTAACAAGACCTATTGAGATTCCTATGACATCAAAAAAGCATTCAAATCACACACAGAAATAAAAGCAGAGAGTAAGATGTATTGAACCTAAAAATTAGAAGACAAGGTGACGAATGGGCAGAGGGGAATGAGAAACAGAAACTGAATGCAGAGGCCAAGTCCTGAATGAGAAGCAGAGAAAGACTTATAAGAGGAGCTGAAAAGGAAGGGAGGAGGGGAAAGCCTAGGGCTTGAGTGAGGGAAATGAAGCAGAGATGAAAAGTTGATCCCTGTCAGGCTATAATGGTTCTCTGGGGTATTTTTTGATGAATTCTCTGATGCTAAAATACAGCTAAATAATTCTCTTTCATAGGATTCTTATTTAATAAAAGTAACCATTTCTGTTTCTATTGTAAGGAGTAGACCATAATGTTGAATGGCAGGTAAAGTATAATTTCTGAAGGTCATGACATACCGTATCCAGGACTAGTGCAATTCATTCAAGCAATAAAACATCAGAGTTCCTCATCTCACATTTCTGCTCCCCAATATTCTTTGTACAATGTTATGGGTAGTAAGAAAAAAGAGTCCAGTCTTGTAAAACTGAACTGGCTCCTTATTAAGAGAGTTCTTTACAGAGCACTCAAGCCATATGACACAGACTAAGTTCCTGGTGCTTCCTCTAACTGTTGCTCTTCCATTCTGCAACTTGTATTCATCTGTAAAACAGCATGTCTGCCCTGTAGAACTCTCTGCTGGCCAAGCATTGCTTTACAGCACCGTGCCTCAGTTTCCTTTCCTACAGAACAATGTCAGGGTACCAGATCATAGGTAGTCATGCCTACTGGCCAGAATCCAAAGGCTAGACCACAAAGTCAAAGCAGAGTCAGCAATAGGGACTAAGGCCAAGGGTCAGAACTGGATTACGTGGAGTCATGGAAAGAAGGAACAAGGTTAGGATAAGGACTGGCATTAGACTGGGAGCAGGGCATGGTCTAGGCTGGAGCATCATGGGAGCTGGACAGGAACAGGTCTTGGAGTGTGGGGAGCACAGGGAGACTGATAATCCACAGACATGTGACCTGAACAGCCAGTGAGCTACTGCTGCTGCTGTGCGTAAGAACTGGCCTACTGATTTCCTCAGTCAATCAGGCAGGCTAGTCCATCAGGTAGCCTCTCTGATTTGTTAGGCTATCAGGAGATTGGGCAGGCACAGCTTATTCCTTACCCTTGGCCCTCAAGAACTCCACACAATCACAGAGTTGAAGGCTAGAGGTGCCACTAGATCATCTTCTAGCCTGGCCTCTAGCATGTCAAAGACCAACAGCAACCACACAGCGAACCCAACACCACAAATGAGACCAAAGTAAACGAGACCGACAGAAGACTAGACTGTTTGCCACAGGCAGTGAATAGGAGGGATTGAGCAGTACCATTGCTCAAGGCCCCGCCAATGCCAGTGAAATGATTAAGTGAGTTATACACAGAGAAGTCCAGCAAATGACTTGCACCCACACACTGCAGAGGAAGGCAAAAATACCTAAGGTCATTGCCAATCTGACATGTGCAAAAATTCCTTTCCTGTCCCATATATAGCAATCAATTATATCCTACACATGTGAGCAAGAACCAGCCAGCCAAGTACCTGAGGCTATGTCTACACTGGGGAATTTAGGTCGACTTAAAAAAGTCCACACTGGACTCCTAAGTCGAATTAAAGGGGGCCTTACTAACTCGACTTAGAGCATCTACACTGGACTCTCTAAGTCGACTTGTTCAGTCCAGGGAGAGCCGGCCCCGCATGGGGCCGTCTCTCCCTGGGGCAGCAAGCCTCTGAGCGGTCTGGGGGAGAAGGAAGCGAGGAGCTCCCTTCTGCCCCGGATCACTTGGCTCCCTTCTGCTCGGGACTTCTCAGGTTCCGGGCAGAAGGGAACCCTCCTAGCCTGGACCACTCGGGTCCCAGGGAACTTCCCCGGGACCCGACTGGTCCGAGCCAGGAGGAAGAGCCGGAGACCGCGCTCCAGCTGCTGCCTGCTGAGCAGCTGGAGCAGAGATCCCGGCAAGAAGGGTCCCGGCTAGGAGGGAGCGTGGGCCTCCCTTCTCCCCGAGACCTGCGCTTCAGCTGCTGAGGTCCCTTCTTGCCGGGATCCCCGCTCCAGCTGCCCGCTGCTGAGCAGCTGGAGCATGGGTCTCCAGCTCTCCCTCCTCATTGGGACCACAGGGTCCCGGCTAGGAGGGAGCGTGGGGCTTCCTTCTCCCCAGGGTCTGCGCTCCAGCTGCTCAGCAGCTGGAGCACAGACCCTGGGGAGAAGGAAGCGAGCCCCGCGGTCCCTTCTTGCCAGGACCTGAGTGGTCCCGGCGAGAAGGGACCCATGCCCTAAGTCGACCTAAGCCCTAAATCTGTAGTCGGTGCCCAGTCTGTAGCAGTGCATGGGATTTTTCCATTATAAGAATATTTGCAGTCTTCTTCCCAGAGCCTGTGCCACTTGACTGGTAGTATGGGAGAGCTCTCTCCAGAGGTCCTGGTCCCAGGCCTCTCCAGCAACAATAGCCTGGATTTTGTCCAAGCCTTGACTTTTCCCCTGGGACTACCTTACTCTCTCACAACACCTAAGTCTGCTTCCTGTAGGTCTTCATTTGCTGTCAAGCTCCCAGAATTTAAAGGGACACACCACAGAACAGGTGTTGGCTGACCACTTGTCCTTACTACCCTTAAGGGGGTAGTCACTCTTTTACATCCTCCCTCCAAGTTTTGTGCAGGTTACTAGACCGTGATCCTAGACCAGCTGCAGCTCTGCTGATTTTACATTATAAAGAACAAACATCTAACTGCTGTACTAACTGTCCCTAGGAGCCAAAAGAACAGTGCTTCTACATCCTGACCATGACCTGTGTGGTGGTACCAGGGAGGAACATGGAATTTATATCATTACAGAATCTTCCTACAATGAGATGAATTGCAATCTCTGGGTCAGATTCCACTGAAAGAGCTGCACAAAGAGACTCATGACATCTAAGAATCCGGTCCAGAGATTGCATCTTCATAGTGACGTAGTTAAGGGAATGGAAGCACTGATAAACTGTGAATTTCTCAGAAAGTATTTGACCACAGCTACAAAAAAAGATGGCATGGAATCCAAAAAAGCAAGACCGATAGCTGGGTATTAAACTAATTTATTATTATTTTTTAACTGGTAACTGAAATGGACATTTATTTATAGGATGGAAAAATAAAGCCCAGCTCCCCATTAAGCAGTGCCCAAATGGTTTGCTGCATTGGTATATAAGCAGGTCCTCATTTAGGCAAAGCATTTAAGTGTGTACTTAAAAGTTGAGAGTGTGTTTTAGAGGGTCCAGACAAGTCTAGTGTAGCAAGACAAAGGATTGTATGCCAGTGAGTAGGTGTTTGGTTTACTTAACTCTTCTTCATAGACACTCTCTGGCTTGGGTTTTAGTACCTCCTGTGGTTTTAAAAAAAAAAATTACAAAAAAGGACAGTTACTAAAATTTACTTTATTTATTTTTTCAAATTACCTGTTATCTGTTACTAGTTACTAGCAAGGTTAGAGAAGCATGAAAATTACACAGAGTAATTTAAGTTATGGAAATAATAAGATAAAATGAAGTCTATGGTTTAAATGTGGACTGTATGATATCTATGTAACCTTCTGCCAGGTGGAGTTGGCAGCAACAAAGGCCAGATTCAATATCAAGGGGCTCCTTTTGACAATACACCACAGAACCAGATCAAGCCCCCACTCAGTAATTTGGAAAAACTACATAGCACCGTGGGCACCGCTAAGAGGTAATACTTCCCCCCCTGTAAGCACTGAGTGTGTACAGAATAAAAAATGTAATAAAAGAGGAAAGGAGCCTGGCATTAAAGTGGGAAAACACCCCACGCATGATTAAAAAACATATGAGGAAGAGCAAAACACCCACCCTAGAAGACGTTGGACAATGTCCTTTTGCTCAGCCTCTTACCACATGGTGTGAAAGTCTGAAAAACAAATGTCCCTGTAACAAACCATATCCCTCTCTCTCCACCACACCCCACTCACAGTTGTCTATAGTCAGCACTAACCCAGAGTTGCATTTGCATGAATTCACTTCCCTCCAGGGGAAGATATTGATCAATGCATCAGCTGCTGCTGCTGCTGCTGCTGCTACACCATTCACTCTGTGTTGCTGACCACTGCTGCCATCCACTCTGCTGTCATTTTACTCAGTTGCTCCCTCATCATTCACTCCATGACTGCCCTCTCTGCTGCAGCCTCTGGGATGTCTGAGGTCCCACCATTTAACATATCTCTCAACAATTTCAGCTGCTAGTGCAGGAGCCTCACTGCTAATGCAGGCTGGGCAGTTTCTTTCATCAGAGCCGCTACCCCATAGCAAGTCTAATGCTTAGACCCAGTTATTGGTGATTTCTGCTCTGGCAAACCACAACAGAAGACTCTCAATTAGGTCTTTGTCAGCTCTGTCATTACACAGGGGAGAGGGTCAAATGATGTCTCAGAGGCTTAGGCAAAGCATGCACCACTCAGCACAAACACCTGTCCATCCCCCACAAGCATCTACACTGGACTTTGGCACCCGTACCACCTGCTTAGCAAGTGCAATTCAGTTGAGGATAAACACCTCAATCAGGACGTGCCAATCACAGTTCTGCTATCCTTAAGTCACACAAGTTTAGCAACACTTTATTATCTCTGCATCCAATAAGAAAGTGACTTGCAATCCAACTCCAGCCAAAAGTGATCATTTGAAGAAAGCAGCTCTGTTGTGCTGTGCACTTAGGTGGAGTGGGTATGTCCATGGTGAAGTCTTTCACAGCTCATCAGAAGATGTCAGAGAAGAGCTCATTCAGATCCTCCTTACATCTGGAACAACATAATTTGAGCAGCCGGTCAGTCTGGGAAAGAAATTAAACAACAGTTTTTGAAAGAAATAGCTGATTTATAGTAGAGAGAGAAATAAAAGTAGAATTATCTACTAAGGAAGAAACTAACTCAGTCATCTTAGGCAAGGATAATTATAAATCAACATGGAATATTATTTTTCCCACAGGTGGGAGTAAGTTCTCATCATTTTGTGAAATTTCTTCCAAATGTATAACATATCTTTTAATGTTTAATATACAAGTAAATTCTCCTGAAAGAAGTATTGGGAAGCTTGCTTGAAGATTTCTATATATTTACATTATTGCAAATAATGACAAATGACTTGACTGGTAGAGATGTAATTTTATTATTTGTTCCATTAGTTGTTTCTTGAACAGCAGGTACTGATTTTCTGTGCCAGAAGCTATTATTTCAAGGCCAATGGAAGTTTAATGTCCTCAAACTTCTCCAGCCTATTAACAGGCTAAAGCCATAGAATCCAAGGATGAAGTCACTAAAACAAATACAACAAATCTAGGAATTTGTTGACATTTAGAAATGATCAACTAAGAATGATCAGAAATTGCCACAGATGACAAAAATAATCCCATCTGTGAGTAAGTAGGAGTTGAGGAAAAGTGATAGGGAGGTAGAGATGTTCTGTAGAGAAGATTTTTTTTAAATTAATTCAATTAATACATATTTTGGTTTTTGGTACCAAAAGGGATTTCCACTGTCAAGACCATCATGTCGCAAGGACTCTACTGACTGCCTATGACAGGAGTAGCTAAAGTGTAGCTCATAAGGCTTTTGAAGCTCTTTTATAGTTAAAGCACGGCTTGTAGAGCCTCTATTCCCCTTCATTCTTTGCCCTCCAGACTGGGTTGGGAGCTCAGAGCTTCTGCCCAGCAGCAGGGTGGTGGGGCTGGAGGATTTTGCCCAGTGGAGAGGGGGAGTCAGGGTGTCAGTAAGTTTGGCCACCCTGATCTATCGAATAGAAATGTGATTTTTGGCTCCTAAATCGGTTAGATGTTGTTACATCAAGCACAACAATGCCTAAATATCTTTAAAAATCTGGGCCTTAGCCTTTAAGCTCAGTCCTCAACAAGAGTGGTAACTATAATACTTCAGAGCTCTCCTAGGAATGCACTGTCACAATTAGTATCCTACTTCTCCTTTGCTCCTGGAAAGGAATAGGTTGTTCCCCTCAACAGCGGCAGCTTATGTGCCTGATGTTCTTCTCAAGCCAGTGAGTGAGAGTGGTGAGGGAAACCAAGGTTATGCTCATGGCCCACCCCATCACTCTTTTCCCCTACCACTTGCTCACAGATGGACTTATTCAGAGAGTAGACGCTGTTCTTCAAATCAGAGTCGGACTCAAAATCTACACAGGCAGGGAGGGGGTGGGGAGAAGGAGAGGTGGAATGTGGTGTATTTGAACTGTGCTGAAATTTCAGGCTGTCATTTTAATTTGTAAAGGGCTTTCCTGGTCCTGCTTGCAGACTAAGGGGTTTTGTAGGAAAGCCTGCCCTGCAAATCAGAATCAGCCAGCAAACAAGCAGAACAGAGTAAAGTTGGATATATTCTGCCTCTGCCTTAGGGGGCAGCCTGCTTTGTCTCTCTGAGGTTATGGGTTTTTGTGTGTTATCAATCTAATTGCTAGCAGATATATAGCAGTGTTAAGTTGCCACTTCCAGCAGAAGTATTATATTATCTAACTTCTCTGTGTGCAAGCCATGAACATAATAAAAACCTTACTCCCCAGCATAGCTAAATAAGACAAGGGTACAGTCTTACCTTCACAGACTTCCTGTATTTCTATCACTCCAGATTGGAGTAACAAACATCTGCATTTGCACTATGCAGTTGTAAAAACCTGAGCACCTACCAACACTTGTGCACACCCTTTTAAAAGTCTTCTGTGAACACAGTGGTTAGCCTATTCAGAAGGGGCACATCAGTTTTAACATGGAGACAAATGTTTGCAAAATGCAGATACTCGTTTGTGCCTTCCTGTGTCAAGATCAGATAGACATGTAGCTGAAAATGCATGTCTAAGAATATACAAAGATCAGGAAAGTGTGAAAGTATTGACATAAAACCACATGGAAATTTGAGACACTAAAGGGGAAAAAAATCATCAATTAAAGAGTTGGTGGGTGAAGAGAAAACTAGACACAGGAAGAAAAAGGCAGAAGTAGTTGAAGAAAAGGAGGAAATTACTTCCTGAATAAAGAGGTTTTTTTTCCACTCCCTTTTGTAAGATAAGCAAGTGCATGGACCTAGGATAAAAGAATATTAAGGGCCTTGTTGAAACACTGCATCTTTAGTAATGTTTCTTTGGACATAGAGTGCATAGAAATTTTGTAATTTGGCCTTCTTGTGCAACTTCCATGAAATCCATAATCAGTAACTCTAGTTTCTAGCAAACAATGAAACATTCAGCTTATATGTGAAGGGTGAGGGCATGCAAGTAAAAAGAGAGACTACAGAATGGGAAAGAGTATTAAGACTGGCACAAAAGAGGCAAAGACTGCCAATTCAGAAGGCGGGTGTGAAAGTGAAATCTGCTTCCATGCCTGCTACAGTATATATTACAACTGGCACTTACTTGGCAAATCACCCATTCAGGAACTGACCTTGGCAAAGTTACAGGGGTAGTCTCTGTGTGTGGCGGGGGGGGGGGGGCGCCCATTCTTTAACAATGTCTCCAATATGTGTGGCACCAAAAATACTTTTTAAAAACTAAATATTTTTCCCACCTTTATTTCAGTTGAATAACAATTTTTTTTCCAACATCAAGAGAAAATATTTGGATTTCTTTCTATTCTTCATATGATGTTCCAGATTGATATATATTACATTAAGGCTATGAATAGGTCACAGATTCCATGATTTTACATGACCTCTGTGATTTCAGCACTGGATGGCAGAGCTTCAGCTTCTGTCCCAGGTGGCAGGGCTCAGGCATCTGTGATTTATTGTTTATTGCCCATATGCTGTTCATGACTCTCACTAAAAATATCTGTATCAAAATCTCAGTTTTATAATACTGTTCCACAACCAAGTCATTTTTGTAGCATTTCCCTTCAAAATTGCAGTGTTGCAGAGCAATGGGTGTGTTCAGAGATCAACTGTACCAGAAATGCTATCTGATGCTATTATTCAATGAGTGGTGACATAATGCATGGTGTGTTGTGGTATGAGCCCTGTGGAAGGTCTAGCTAACAAAAAAATTTGATCCAAATAGCAGGATGTGGAAATTGACACATGTCCCTTTCTTCATCATCTTTTCTTGTGCTCTAAACTCAGTTAGAGCTATGGAAGCTGCAAATTTGGGGGTTGTAGCATTAGGAGTATGAAATGACTAGATTGAGGTAGTTTTCTTATTACTAGTAAATTTGCTAGCAGCATTTATTAGCTCCTGAAGGTTGTATTTCTACATTGTATATTGTACATTTTTAGGGCTTGATCCTACAAATATTTATGCCTATGAATAAGTGAATTTAATGGGAATACTTATGCGAATCAAGTTACACATATAAGGTTTTGCAGAATCTAGTCATTAGGTAGGTATTTTTTTCTTTTTACATGCTTTTTATTTAGGAGGTATTAACAAGTTTGCTAATCCTTGCCATGTAATTATCAGAAATAAAACAACCATCATTACAATGGTGAGCTTTTGTTTAGAGCGACATCATGCAATAATATAGTTGATCAGATCTTTCTAGGTCACAAGGTGTTACCATACCACAGAGTGAGCACCTTTAAAACAATGACATATTAGTTCTAGTGATTTTATTAAACTCCGCAAAATCTCTGATTACACATATTTAACAGACAAGGTATGTCTCTTAAATGTTCATAGTCAAACAGATTGGACAGGTATGGCTGTGTTGTTCATTTTTGTATTGCAGGTGAATGTATTTGTCTGAGTATTGAATAAAAGGTAATTAGGCAGTTACTTAGAGAGAGGAGAAATAACATATCTTACATGCACAAGGTGGTTCAAAGTGCATATCTAAGGAATGCAGTCCAGTGGCAGGAAAATGTGGATCTCAAGTCCCTGATATATTTGCATATGGAATCCTGAATTCACTGGAACTACAATGGCTAATCTTGGAGTTTTAGGGGAACATATTTTAGCTAAAGGAGTAGTCTGAAGATTGTGAAAAACGTGAGAGCGGACAGAGCAAGGAATGACTCGAAAATGAGATGAGACTAACTGCCATTGCTCGTACTTGGTCTCTGGAGAATGATTGAACACCTTGTGGTATAATTAGAAAATAAAATGTGTCTCTTGCTTTAAACAGTCAGCTGTGAAAGCAAACAAATTTATACCAGGAAAACAAATAGTCACAAGCATGTATGTGATGTATAGGTCCAACACTGTAGTAACTCCATGGACTTTAAATGGATTTCCATGAGTAAGACAGCTGTAGCATCATCCCCTATGACATCAGATGATTCTGTCTGTCTGGAAATCTCTTTTAAAGAGAAAATGGCAGCCAGTTTGTATACAGTGTTTTTAATATCTAAAGATGTTGGCAGGCAGACTCTGACAACCCTGGCAAATACGCTGAGCAATCCGCAAAATAGTATTTGGTGTGTGTGACATATATAATGCCTGATGATGTAATAAATGTTCTTCTTTGTAACACTGTGGGGTGGCTGCATTAATCGTCCATCTCACTTCTCTCTCTGGTGCCTGCTACCTTTACTTGCTTACTTTTATGAGTGGAGTGGCATTGCCCGGAGAATCCTCTCACTCATCCTCAGACCAGGAGTGGGTATGTGGTAGGTGAGGTAAGGGAGATCTTCATGCCCAGCTCTGGAGGGGGCACAAGGGGAGACATTTCACCAACTCACAGCCCTTAAGCAGGCAGGAGGGCACCACTGCAGACTTGGCTGGATGGTATGCTACAACTGATGCTTCACTACCCTGCAAGTCTAGAATTTGGTGGGTAGAATGTGTAGTTTGAGGCAGGAGCTCTGGTCTGAGGTAAATAACTCAGTCATAGGTTGGTGGCCTATTGCAGGAGTGGGTGGGTGAGGTCTTGAGGCCTACATTTTGCAGGAGGTCAGACTAGATGATCGTACTGGTCCCTTCTGACCTTAAAGTCTATGAGTCTTAGTTCCACTCATTCTTTCTGCTCTAAAACTGGAGCACCAGCATAATTGAGAATCAGCTCAAGCTCCAGTCTGTACCACCTGTCCAGCTCTGTTGGCCTTCAAGGGGCCAGATAACAGCAAACACATAGTGGCCCAGACACCTAGCCGGGACCTGGATGCAGGTCTGCTAGAGAACTTCACCCATATGAAAGTCAGTGTGTTCATTTTAAGGTATTTTTCACAGAATGAATACATCTCATCAGCTTTTCAAGAATCACAAGTTCAAACATTTTTTAAAATAATGGGAAAGAGTGACAAGGGCAAAGGATTATAGACTACAGAAGAGAACCCTGATCTACTGTATGTAATGATTTCTATATAAAGAAATCCTACTCCGTAATTCTGTATCTGATGCTGACTCCCTTTATGGCTTTGAGAAAAGTATCTAACATCCCTGCCTCTGTTTCCTTATCTCTTGAACTGAGAATATCAGATTTACTTACTACACAAGGATGAGGAGCCATTAGAAATAATCTACCTGTGTATGTCTTTGTCCTTATATGGCTCATCCTATTCCCAGAGTAGCAGAGAGTGGACCTAATGAAGTAACATTGTTGAAAGAAGGTGCAAATTACACTTTATTATGACATAAAGGAAGCCCTGCTTGAATCTACTCCAATGTAGTATATCACTTTACAGACAATATCACTCTTCCTCTGCAAAGTATTATTACCAATTCCTGAATAAATGAGAGATCACTCACTCACAGCTACTCCATCGTGGGTTACACCTCTCATGATTTACAGAACAGGAGCTATCACTGTCATATTCAGAATAACTACATTAAACTCTTTGGATTACACCTGAAAAGACTGTTGCTTTACAATCTAACATCTACAGCAAACAAAACATGAAATTTCAGCTTCTCTTCTGATGAACTGACATCAATAGGGAGCTGGTGATTTATGAGCATTAATGCTCATAATTCTGATATACTATTTTAATCATCCAGGCTACTTTATTTATAGGCATTTCCATGGTACTCATCTCCATAGCATCTGCGTGCTTCACAACATCCCTGCAACCTCGGGGAAGTATCACCTCCCTTTAACAGAAGGAAACTAACACATAGATAGTGTCTTGACTATGGTTACACATACAATTTTTGGAATGGGATCTCATTCCCTGGCTTGTGTTTTAACCAGAAATCCATCCTTTCTTCCCTTTATTAGCTCCCTATCCTACCTTCCCTTCATTAGATTACAGACCAAATAGATACAGGGATTATATTTCAAGGTTTTTCTCCTGCTTGTTTCATCATGAGCTAGAACAAGATAGCAAATCCATGAGCTGTAGTCAGTGTACGTGGCACAATGCCAGATGAAGCTAGTATTAAGCTGCTGTTGGAGAGTTAGCAAATCATATCTTATCGTTGAATTAATGGGTTTATTACAACTACTAGTTTAGAAGCAGAAAGGAATGTTTCTGCAGCTTGCACCTTGTCTACCATATTGTGCTTAAGAATGAATGCTGAATGACTTGACTCCTTATTTCCTGTGCATTTTACCATAGCTCATTGGGCACCCATGAGCTTGACTAATGATTCTGTTCATTGTGTAAAAGCAATGAGACACTAAGAGAAATGAGTGACAGTTAAAGAATAAGCTACAATTACAAACTCCCTTTCCATGTGTTTCGTTGGCAGCTTTGCAAATCATGTTTAACTGATTCAAGTTCATATTATAATGGAGATGACTACCTTATAGTTAACATACCAACGCAAGATAAAGGCTTAATACTCCCAGCATAAATAGGAGATTCTGGAGTGAAACTAAACATTACATTCTAAAATTAATTTGCTTCATTGAGATCAGGCAGCTGGCACTCTGTTTTTCTTTTTTTCCATTAAGTGACCATGGTTGCCCAAAAGGGAATGTGCTGAGGATGGGGTGGGGATTAAAGATAGTTTAGTTATGGCCCAAACACCTAAATGAGTACATTGCCTAAATTTTGAATGAAGATAATTAGGAATGTGGGGATAGTGACAGGGTGGCTAGTGAGAACAAGGATATGGAAGTACAAATTACCACATCCAAACTCAAAAAGCTCAATGTGACCGAATCAGGCCTGGATTATCTCTATTCAAAAATATTAGAGGAACTGTCACATGAAATTGCAAGCCCAATAGCAAAGGTTTTTAATGAATCCATAAACTTGGAGTCATAGTCTATGACTGAAGAATTTTAAATATGGTTCCTATATTTAAGAAAGGGAGAAAAATACAGACTTGTTAGATTGATCTCAATTGCATACAAGTTCTTAGAAAAATTTTTGAGACAAAAATAATTAAAGACATAAAAGTAAATAGCCATTGGGATAAAATACAACATGATTTTTAAAAAAAAGGTAGATCATGCCAAATCGATCTTAATTTTTTTTTTAAGTTAACTAGTTTTCTGGAGAAAGGAAACGTAGCAGCTCTAATCTCCCCGAATTTCATTAAAGTATCTGATATAGCTCCACAGGGGATAAGTCTTGGGTCCAATCTTATTTAATATTTTTATTAATAACCTTGGCATAAAAATGGAAGTACTTTATTAAAATTTGTCGATGACACAAAATTGAAAGATACTGATAATACAAGGAGGATTGAAATATCATACAAGACTATTTGGACACTCTTGAGATCTGAAATACAAGTAGTATGAAATTTAATAGTGCATGGTCATGTGGTTAGGTGCTATCAACAAGACTTTTGAGAGAAGCTGGGCATTCACCAGTTGAAAGCAACAGACAAGGAGACAGACTTGGGTGTTTGGGTCACTGGGGTTGCTCCCTCACCATGGTTGACATAGCTCCAGGGAGGAGCATCCAGCATACATCCTTCCTCCATACTTGCCAGGCCAGACTGAGATGAACTGATCCCTTTTATACTGGGGCAGCAGTCTGAGCATGCCCAGCAAAGTTTAAGGGCGGGGCTTCCTCTGCCAATAAAGTATATTGGGCATCCCTAGTGCAGTCTGAGCCCACCCTGTCACTGTGGGTATTGGATTACACAAGTGTTTGTCCTCTCGCCACTCCTGTTCATGATCTTCATGAACAGGATGTCAGGGTGCATTCGATTTGGGGGTGTATCCAGTATGAGGAAGTGGAGGTGGCAACCCTGCTACTTCCAGATGATGTTATCCTTCTTGCTTCTTCAGACTGATCTCCGACATGCACTCGAATGCTTGTTGCCGAGTGTGAAGTAGCAAGGATGACAATCAGTGCCTCTAAATCAGAGGTGAAGAAAGTGGAGTGTTCTCTCCAGGTGAGTGGTGACCGGCAGGACCATCCCTAGGCAGGAGCGAATGGGGCAATCGCCCCGGGCCCATGATTATGCGGGCCCCGCGCTGTCCCGCTCCCAGCGGGACAGTACAGGGCCTGCACCGCGGCCCCCCTATGGGCACAATCTTCCCTGCTCCCCGCTGCCTTCAAAAGCAGTGGGACGGACAGGGAGCACTAAGCCCGGCCTCTGGGCTAGCCCTCCCCCCCCCCCCCCGAGGGCGGAGCAGGCAGGCCCAGGGGCGAGGCAGGTGGCTGGGACCCACCTCTGGGCTGGCCTGCCCCATGCAGCCAGGGCCAGCCCTCGCCAGCGGGGTGCCCTAGGCCGGAACCAGCTCCCCACACCTGCAGCCCCTGTTTCCAGGGCCGGGGCCAGAGCCAGCGGCCTCAGCCTCCCCGCCCAGGCTGGCTCCCTGGGGGGGGTGTGGAGCAGCCCGACCCCCCTCCAGCATGGGGGGCGGGGCCCCACCTAGGCCTGTTGGCCCTGGGCCCCACTCCCCCCACAGGACAGCGCTGGTGAGCAGCTGCCCTTACCTGAAGAGTTTAAGTATCACTTCTTCATAGGTGATGGTAAGCAGGAGCGTGAGACTGACCAGCAGATTAGCATGGCAGCAGTGATGCGGATGTTGTACTGATCCATGTTGGTGAAGTGGGAACTGAGTTTTCAGATGAAGCGCTCAGTTTACAAATCAATTTATATCCCCATCCTCACCTTTGGTCATGAACTTTGGGTAATGACTGTAAGGGTGAGATTACAGCTACAAGTGGTGGAAATGTTTCTCTGTGGGGTGGTGGGGCTGCCTCTCCAAGGTAGAGTGAGGGGCTCAGCTATTTGGGAGAGCCTCAAAGTAGAGCCACTACTCCTTTGGATTGAGAGGAGTCAGCTGAAGTGGTTTGGACATCTGATAAAGATCCCCCCGGGAGCCTTACTTTGGAACTATACTGGGCATGTGCCACTAAGTAGAGACCCAAGGCTGACCCAGAACATGGTGGAGGAATTATATCTCCTGGCTGGCCTGAGAATTCCTGGAAATCCCCAAAGAGAAGCTGGAACCTCTCGTAGAAGAAAGGGAAGTCTCGTCCTCTCTACTCTCCATGCTACTGCCGTGACCCTCAACAGGAAAAGTGGGATGGGGAATAAGAAGACGACTATATCAGCCTGATATTATGGGCGTATTGCAGGAGTGGGTGGATAATGTTTCTCTGGCCTGCACTGTGCATGAGTTCCGAGTAGGATCATGATGGTCTTTTCTAGCATTAAAATCTATGAGGCTATGAGGACAACAGTTTGTCACTAATTCAATCAAACTCTTGTACTCATTGAAATTGCAGATATAATAAAGACTAATGGTGAGCAGTATTGTTTCCAGCCTTCAAGACCCTTCAAGCTTTACTCCCTCCCTGGACTGGGGGCAGACACCCTCTTACCTTGAAACCTCTTTGATTCAAATATTGGAAATTGAATTTGAAATGTATGAATGCCCAGTCAGATCAGGAAAAATGAAGTACACACATGTCCTACAAAACTTTTGGATTCATTGTGATGCTGTTCTAGGAGCTAAGCCCGGAAAGCTCCTTCTGAGACCTTATCTACATTACAGAGTATTGTCCACACAAGTTATGATGGCATGCAGCTGCCTCTGTAATTAAATCATTGTAGCATACCTTCACTATACTCCTTGTGTCAATGGAGTGTGTTCACACTACCAGCTCTTGCATCCACACAGAGAGCAATGCACTGTAGGTAGCTATCCCACCCTGCAGCTGCACACAAGTTGCTTTGAGAAGGGTTTGCAATGCTGCAGGGCCCAGATATAACATCACAAAAGGACAATTTCCAGATGGGTAACTGTATGAGTCTGCGTACAGAAAAACACAACAAGAGTCCTATGGCACCTTAAAGACTAACAAATTTCTTTGGGCATAAGCTTTCATGGGCTTCGACCCACTCTGTCAGATGTATGAAGTGAAAACTACAGTTGAGAGGTGCATATACGCCTGCCAGGATGAAGGAGGGCAAGTGTTAGCAAAGTCAATTCAGTTAGGGTAGATCTAACACTTGCCCTCCTTTATCCTGACGTGTATATATACACACACCTCTAAAATGTAGTTTCCACTTCATGCATCTGACAAAGTGGGTTGAAGCCCACGAAAGCTTATGCCCAAAGAAATCTGTTAGTCTTTAAGGTGACACAGGACTCTTGTTTTTGCATCACAAGATAGTTTCTGAATCCCATCTTTCCATGGGCATCCTCAACAGACAGCTGCTTTTCAACTGCCCTGTCAGCCAAAGAGAAATTGCTGAACATAAGCTCAAGCAGTCCACAGAAGTGTCTGAGTGGGGGTGGAGGTAAAAGTGTGCGCGTGTGTGTGTGGGGGGGGGGGGAGGGGAGAGAGAGAGACAAAGACAGGGGAGGGTTGCATGCCTGTCTAGCTGGACTGCAGGGCAGTGCAGCAGAGTTCCAAAGAGTGAGCAGAGTGATCAAGATGGGCATTGTGGGATAATGGCCGTCACTAGCGGGGGGCAAACGGGGTGATCACCTCGGGCCCCATGGTTACAGGGGCCCCGCACTGTCCTGCTCCCAGCGGGGCAGTTTGGGGCCCGTGCATGCCGCAGCTCCTCCTCCCACAGCCACCCTGCTGCCTTTGGCAGCGAGCCAAAGGTGGTGGGGTGGGGTGAGGTGTGCCGGCCCTCCCCGCCCCTAGGGCAGAGCATGTGGGGCCCGGCCTGTGGGCTGGCCTGCCCCACATGGCCAGCTCCCCCCGCAGGCGGCCTTGGCCTCCTGGCCTGGGCCCGGAGCCAACTCTCCCCTCCAGTCAGCCTCAGCCTCCTGGCCCAGAGCTGGCTCCCTGGAGGGTGGAGCAGGCTGGTCAGCCCGCCATGCTCCCCTCCAGCAAGGGGGGTGAGGGCCCCACTCCCCACATGGGATGGCCCTGTGTGGGATAGTTCCTGGAGCCCAGTTATGTTGCACAGCAGCTACACTGTTGCTTTGTCACTATCTTTGCAGCAAAAAACTCTACACCGCATGTTGGGCTGGTTTTATTGTCACCAAAGCAGGGGAGTTTTGTTGGCAGAGGGAACATTGTAGTGTGCAAAATGCCTGTGTTTTGTCACCAAAAGCTGACTGGTGTTGACAAACCTCTAGTATACTGTAGACCAGCCCCCAACCTGAGAAGTCCTTGCTGAAGGACAACAGGAGCAAACCGTTAATATTTATATTTTGTAAGGATGGCCGTTTTCACAAGGGTTCAATTCACAGTCATGAAATGTCACTCGTTATCTGCCTTCCTTCTATTGTGCTTACAGAAAACAGGGCTGTTACATGAATAATGTTGCATAAAAGATTGGAGTGCCTCAGGGTGTCCATGTTCTCTTCACTATAGCTATATCTCTACGTAATTTACTATGTCTCTCTCATTAACGAAGATATAAAATTAATTTACAAAATAACATCTCTAAACAAAAAGGGTCACTATGCTGCTTAGCAGTTAGTCAGGCTAGTACTAAACACACACACATTGTCACAGATTTACACTAATCTGTGCAGTTTGTAATCAGGACAATCTATGGCACAAATATTTGATTGTTAGTGAGAAACACAACCCTTGAGTGGAGATTCTGTTGGATATCAATCTCACTTACCATACATAGTCCTTGGACTCAAATGTATTCCTCCCTCAGGCTCAAGTGAACAATATGCTTGAAATCCTGTCACAACCAAGACTACTATGGTGCTGGAGAAAAATCTAACTTCTCTGAACAAGGAAGGCAAGGATCTATCCTTAAGCAGCTGATCCCATTAACACTCCCAGTGAAATGACTACCTCCTGGTCCTCTTTGGAATGTGATTTTCTAAAACAGATGCATAGCAGAGGCTTGAGCATCAGAGCAAGTGGAAGGGATTTAGCTTTGGTTAGAGTGATATATTTGTTTCTTCACTTAAATGATGAGTGAATATTATGTGCTTTTTTTCTTACAATATTATATAGAAAGTAAATTAGTTTTGAGAGCTGATGAGCCTATTACTAGGGAACATTACATCCAATCACACTTCCTGAACTACTTGTCATGTTTGCAAGATCAAACATTTGTATGTAATTATTTCCAGAGTGGCTTTAATTAGAAAATGAATAAAAATAAAGTTCCACAACACAGGTTCCAGAAAATAAATGTTGCTAAATACATTTCATGTATTAACAGAAAGATGTAGACTTCTAATGCTGCCCACTTGGAAATTCTTATGTTTCTGGCAGTGAAATGTTTCAGTCCCTTATTCTTGCATTAAAAATGACATGACCAGATCCTCGGCTGGTGTGACAGGTTGATTCACACCAGCCAATGGAGTTACATTGATTTATATCAACTGGGGATCTGGCTCAAGGATATGAAGGCATTTTGATGACTAGTCCCAAATTCTATGAACCCTAGAGAACTTATAGGGCATATTTTAAAGAATAACAGACAGGGAAAAGATGGACATCCAGTGACAGAAACCCTAATGCAAGTCACATTTTTTTCCTGGGGAAGAGGCGTGAACAATGTTTACTTTGAGAACATCATTCTACCACCCTTTTTTATCCTGAGGTGTATTTTACTTCATGAGAAACTCCAGTTAGTTTCAAGTGGTATGTCTACACTGGAAGCTCTGTTAAGTCGACTTAAGTTTGACTTTAAGTCGACTTAAAGTCAACCTTGTTAAGTCAGAGAGTCCACATTGAAAACTCCTTTCAACTGCCTTCATCCACATTGGCATGTGCTAGGTTGACGGAGGAGTGGTGTGTTGTGGGTAGCCCTGAGAGGGGGCCTGTAGGCTAATTAGTTTGACTTAAGGGCTTTCCCCATCTACACAGGATTAAGTTGACTTAATAAGGTCAACTTAATATTAAGTCAACTGTAAGAGGAGGTGTTAAGTCAACTTAATAAAAGCCCAACGTGGACACAGGACTTAACCTTCCTTAAGGCTCTAGTGTAGATGTACCCTTCAAGGGGACTACTCTCAGAGTATGGTGTTTATTCATGGTTAGTTAAGCTGACAGAATGGGATCTTTCAGTCAGACTGTAAGTGTCTTTGAAAGACAGTTATGGGAGTCATGTACATAAACCCTTTGTACAAAAACATGAAAATATCTTTTAAGAACAGTGCAGTGGGGAGAGAAGCTTTGCAGTGTTTGTGCCTAGTGATTGAGAAAGATTTCTAACATTGCCTGCTTGGTACCATGACTTATTGTTCTTGAAGTGAAGCATTTCATTTCTTTGTTCGTTACTTCAGCTGTTGCTTTTGCCCATATAGGAAGAATTTAATTTTTCCCTTAAGCACCTACCTCCTTCACACTGTACCTCTTCCTTGTTTCCTTCTCCCATGGAGAAATGCCTTTACTGAACAAACCACCATGGGAAAGTATGACTATTTCCCTGTTGCCATTTAGGATGTGAGAAATGTCTGATGTTTTTAATGGAACTGATAAGAAATGGGAACAGTATTGGTCAAGAGAGGCTACTAGTATGGAGGTATTTCTTCCCCCCTCCCCTTTTTTTTTTTTTGAGCATCTCTTCAGTTGCCATTGATCCTTGGGAGGGCATGCAGCTAACAGGTATACGATGACTCAGTGGTGTGGCTATTTTGCTGCTCACTGGCCTGTTATGCAATTAAAGAAAATAAGAAAGCTAGAGTGCTAGCTGTGTTGGTCAATCATGAGCTAGCCCCTGAGATGATATTCACATTGCTGAGGTGAGTAACGCTCAAAAAGATTGAGTAGCTTAGTGGATCAGGTGTTTTCTTCACATTTCTTAGCTCATAAGTTCAAATCCTTCTAGGCTGTACTTAGAGTGAAAAATAAAAGCAGAATGATTAATTTAAAAGCTGTGGTAGAGGCAAAGGGGTATATTTCAGAATGAGTTACTTTTGGAGGTTTTACAGAAAGTAGAGATTCTGCACAAAGTGCATGTTTCATGAGTGTCTTATAGACTCAGACTAAGGTCAGAAGGGACCAGTATCATCTAGTCTGACCTCCTGCAAAATGCAGGCCTCAAGACTTCACCCACCCACTCCAGCAATAGGCCACCAACCTATGACTGAGTTATTTACCTCCTTGTACCAAGTTAGAAGCTTTGAGGGTTGGAGCTGAAGAAATGTATTTGCAATGACCATGTGGAGTCATGCAAGTATATCAGCAAGTCTTCAGTGAACATTGAAGATAGGAAGAGAGCAAAGTGGTGGGATGGTGGAAGTTGAAAGAGGAAGAGAGAGTACAGTGCTTATGCAGACAGACTCTGAGAAGAGTAGTCACTAGACACAAGATACAACAAGCGGAACATGCAGTGGCTGCCATTCAAAGTCAGTTATATCTGATATAACAGTAGTTTTTTCCTTACTTAAAATAGGAAATTATGTGTTTTAGATCTCAGGCCAACACTTTCATTAAGGTAAGTTAAAGTTGTCAGAACAGAAGTGATTTGACTATATAACCTTCCAAGACCTTTAGAACTGAGACCTCTCTGCTCCATTTGGAGAATATCTGCACATACTTCTAATTCTGCTTTCCAGTGCTTTGCATGTGAGTCAGTGCCCTGGCTGAGATCTGCAACTCTGAACTCTTGAAAGGGAATATTTACTCAGAATACTGATATATGCTGCAACCTTAACAAAGTTCCTTTGTCTTGGAAAATCTCCTTAATTTTTTCTAGTCTTAACATATGAGTAGGGGGAGGGAAAAAAGAATCAAGAGGGAACAGGACTGGCATTTCCCTTTCTTCCTGCTGGCTTTATGAGGTAACTTTGTTTAGGCCTGGCATATACTAGAAAACTAGGTCAGTTTAACTACATCAGTTAGGGGTATGAAAAAGTCACACCCCTGTGAGGCATTGTTAAGCTAACCCAAGTCCCTGCGTAGATAGCACTGGGTCAATGAAATAATTTTCTCAAGGAGGTAGGTTACCAGTACTCATGGGAGAACCCCTCCCATCCGTATAGGCAGTGTCTGCACAAAAGCACTACATCTGTCTAGCTGTGCTGCTATAGCATTCTAAATGTAGAAAAGCCCTTAACACCCAGGAACCTGGAGTATTCCAAATAATTGAGTCTGTCAGACTTAATAATAGCATTATCAGCCTCCCAAAAAGCTATTCATTCCCCAATAAGTCTCTCCAGCAGATGAGCCAGTTTGGCTTGTCTGGGACTTAAATTCCCCCCAGGATGCATGGCGTTTTTGGAGTAGCCCCCACAATGGCTTTAAAGTTGTGGGAGAGGTAATGGAAAGGGGGACCAAAACTTATTTCTATTCTGTATCAGCCCACTCCAGTTCTCTCCCCACTGATGCAGAACTTCTAGAGTCTATCTGCCTTCTTACAGACTTCAGGTGGTGTTTATGCATGCATAAAGGTGTGGGAGGGGGAGGAGAAATTGGGAAGAGGTCAGACATTGGCTAGGGTGCAGCAAAACTAGAGGGAATTCCTTACCTTTCTCCTCTTTGTGAAGGAAACCTATGGAGAAAAATTACTTTCCTGGCTGGGCTCTGGGTTTCCCATTGCTACCTCAGGAGCATTAACTCACCAGCTCCTTACACCCCATGCTAATGTTACTAATCAAAGTGTTAATCATGTTTAAAATAAGAATCATGGTTGGTTCTGTATGCTAGAACTAAATTGCATGAGCCCAGGGAGCTACAATTTATCTCTTCACTATAGTACTTGTTGATTTTTGCTGCAAAGTGGTCAATGCCATAGGAGAATTTGAGCTCTGGTGAAGGGCTCCTTCATTGCAATGCCATAATTCAAGAATTTCTTGTCTAATAAATATTAAATTTGATAGAAAAAAATTCTCCCCTGCCACAGACCAAGGGTACCAATTTTGAGGTCTTTTTTATTTTGTAGATTTTAGTGGTGGGACCAAAATTAGGCCTATAACAAGACTCAGTTGCAGTCTTCCGAATGGAGCAACCATAGAAAACAAATTCTCTGAAAAGGGCCATATATTTGGACTTTAATGTACCCACTCTAAATATTCCAAAAGCATATGCATTTGCTGCTTACATTAATTTCCAACACTTTAATGGGGTTTTTATTGGTCAAAGCTACTAAACTACAATATATTAAATGGTTTTAGATGTGCATTTTTTCAGAAATGATGAAGCAGTTTAGCATATTGCAAAACTGGTGAATACCAACATTTTGCAGTATATGCACAAGAAATGTTTTCATGTTGAATATTTTCAGTTGTCAAGGTATCCACTTTTCTGTATTTTCAGTTGAAATGTGTTAACTAGATCAGTCTCACAATGAAGGTTGTGCACCACCAGCAGTAGATTGTGTCCAATAGTTTGTACTACATAATGGTTAGATATAAATATATGTGAATTCCTAATGCAATACTTCTCCTTTGTAAGCTTTTTTACATATAGAATAGCATCTAGTCTGCCATGTGGAAGGTTTTAATTTGCAATTGGCACACATTCAGGACTAGCCTTTGACACATTCTAGAAACTAGCTTTTAAGTCAGTGACACATGCACAGGTCCATATCTGAGTTAGAGATGACAATACACAATTTCATACTGATTTTCATTCAAAGTGTTCACTAAGCAAAAATGGCAATTTTGATACTAACATGCAGCTCTAATTTAGTACAAATCTGTATGCCTGTACAACATGAAAAATGGCAGTAGCAATGCTAACAATATACTGTGGGATGTTTACCTGTGGAAGATAGTTACAGTTTATGAAGACATGATTGATACAAATCCCTTTAAGTTTACATCAAACTGAAAGTCTCCACAAACTTTGAAAAATATATTTGTCAAGAAAAAACCTGCAAAACCATCAAAAGCAACCAATTCCAGACAATTCTGTGGTGCTGGCAGGCGAAACCAGGAGAGATTAATGCTATTGGAAGCTACTGGATGAGTTTTCTAGTTAGATGTGTCACCAATACCGTATCATAGGAGTTTATTTCAGAAATACATGACCATGTTGAGTTTGAAAACAAATTCTGAATCAAATCAGAGAATCATGTACACCTGTCTCTACAGCCACCAGAGCAAATAGAACCTCCAACAATTGGTCCCATTGTGTTGTTTGCTTGAGAGAAATATATAAAAGACAAGAAATGTCATGAACGGAAACATTTGAGAGAGGAATCAACCGAAGGGAGGCAAAAACAACAAGAGTCCTGTAACACTGTAAAGACTAAAACTTCTTTGGGCATTTTGTGGGCTGTAACCCACTTTGTCAGATGCATGAAGTAGAAACTACAAGTTAGGAGGCATATATACACATGCAAGGCTGGGCGAGCAATTTTATGGTGGGGAGGGCAAGTGCTAATGAAGTCAATTCAATTAGGGTAGATGGGGCATGTAGTCTGGTCATGGGTGGGTCTGGGGCATTCAGGCCCTTCCTCGGGCCTAGGCTCCAAGGAAAGTCTGGAACCAGGAAAAAGCCAGCCATTGCAAACAGGGGCAGTTCTTGACCACCACAGTTATGCCAATAATCAACTCACCTGCTAGATTGGGCAGGACAGACAAACAGAGTCAATAGCCCCTTGCACCCAGGCAGGATGGGGCAAGCAGTCAGTAGTCCTGGTCTGGGATTAGTAACAGGCCCAGACACAGGTAGGAACACTGCAAGAAACCCTCAGTGGCTATGGCTGAGGGTACAAGCACTCCAGGTGGTTAGGAAAAGGGGGCAGAGAGAGGGATGCAGGCCCACCCAACTCCACTGCATCCCAGCCCAGAGCCCCCAGTGGCAAAGGGGTCTGCCACTGGGTCAGCAGGGCTCCAGCCACAACACACTGACACCTGTGTATGGTCCTCAGCTGGAATAGAGTCAACTGCCTCTGGGCTACTTTGTCCCACCCTGAGCCCAGGTACCTGTCTCAAAGGGGCTCCTCCATGTTTTGAGGATAGACAGCCCATGGGATCCCAACTAATCCCCCACTGTCCACAGGTGGCAGGTCCAGGAACACCTTGGGTCCATCAGCAGAGGGTAGCTCTTCCAGGTCACAGGGGCCCAGCAGCTCCTTGGCTTCCCCTAGCTCTGGTGGGCCCCCAGCAGGGGCAGCCCATCAGGGTTGAAGCAAGCCATGGAACATCTCCCCAGTCTACAGTTCCCAGTCACTAGGGCAAGGTAAGCTAGGTGGCCCCTCTGGCCTCCTGACAGGATAAGACACAGATGGCCCTACTCTCACCTCACTTGCTGTCTCAGAGAAGAAGCACCCTTCTCCTGTAGCAGTTTAGGCCCAACTGAGTTGCCAGGCCGGCCTTTTATACTTCCTGTTCCTGTTCTTGCTCCGCCCCTCCATTTCCAGGGCCTGAGTCCTGCAATGCCCGGGTCTCTCCAGGAGGGGCATTCAAGCCCTTCCTCAGACCCAGACTCCAAGGAAGGCCAAAGTCCCTTGCTACAGGGTCCATTCATAAAAGTTGATTAGAAGGTGAGAATGTGTGAAGAGGGACAATTCATTTTTGTAATGAGCTAGGCATTCCAAGTCCCTATTCAGACACAGTCTGATATTGTCAGGTTTTCATATGAAACCTTCTAATCAACTGTTGCAAATGGGCCCCATTTACCTGAACTGAATTGACTTTGTTAGCATTTCCCTTCCCCATTGTAATGTTTCTCACCCATCCTTACATTTGTATTTATACCTCCTAACTTGTAGTTTCCACTTCATGCATCTGACAAAGTGGGTTGCAGCTCACGAAAGCTTATGCCCAAAGAAATTTGTTAGTCTTTACGGTGCTACAGGACTCTCATTGTTTTTGCTGTACACAGACTAACAAGATTCCCTCCTCCCCGCTCCGGAACTAAGGGAGGCAGCACTTCAAAGAGGAGATTATGATATTTTGTACACAATATCTGTGGAAGATTTGATTTCTAAGGATGCAGTTTCACTCAACATGCCTTTCTTCCTACTTGAGTAAAACAAATCTTAAAGCAAAACCACCTACTTACATTGCAACAATATAGTTACCTTTTGATGTAGCATTTTATCTCTTCCGGATAAAGTGATAGACAGTGATCATATGTACAACAAGAGGGCTCTTTGCCCGTTCAAGTGCCTATAAAGATATAAAGTCCTACTTCGCTCAGATGTAGAAACTACAAGCTATTCCAGCAGCAAATGACAGGTAAGATTAGAAAAACAGTACGGTTCTACAATTTTATGCCATGACAGCAAGAACAAAGCAAGCCTACCATTGTTCTCTGCAACGCAGTAACATTAGCTGATGCTATCCAACCTGCCAGTAATCTGAAGCAGGAATTTAAGTCATCCAAATGTTTACTTCTGGCGAGTAAGCCAAATGAGCAGCTTTTGAATAGACAAGTAGTATTGTATAATGATGTTTCAGTCATTCAGTCTGAAATAGCCAAAATGAAAGAACTCAGAATACTATCTAAAGCCAGGTTATTGTGACAAGTTCCAGAGGGGTAGTCGTGTTAGTCTATTTCAGCCAAACGAACAAGGAGTCATGTGGCACTTTTAAAGATGAACAAATTTATTTATCACATAAGCTTTTGTGGGCACAATCCCACTTCATCAGATATATGAAATGGAAAATGTAGCCAGTTAACTGTAAATATATACATACAGAGAAGGATGAGTTACAAGGTTAGTTCAAACAGTTCCAGAGGGATAGGCTGCTAGCCTGTCTCTGCAAAATAAACAAGATGTTTTGATTCAAACAGTGTGGAAGAGGGAAAACAAGAGCTGTAAGCAAGAGCTGAGAAGGGTAAAAGAGGAGAAACCACCTGCTGTAATGATTTAGCCATTCAAGAGTCCTATTCAAACCCAGTTGGAAGGTATCTAATTTGCATATACATTCCAATTCTGCAGTTTCACACTCTAATCTGTTTGTAAAGGGTTTTGTTGTTATTTTTCCTGAAGCACTGTTACTAGCATGTTTTTTTATAGAATGTCTGGGTAGACTGAAATGTTCCCCTACTGGTTTTTGAATGTTACCATTCTTGATGTCTGATTTGTGTCCATTTATTCTTTTGCACAAAGACAGTCCAGTTTGGCCAATGTATACAGAAGAGGGGCATTGCTGGCATATGATGACATATATCACCTTGGTAGATGAGCAGGTGAATGGGCCCCTGATGGAGTGGCTGGTTTGGTTAGGTCTTGTGATGGTGTCACTTGAGTAGATAAATATAGAGTATATATACTTGGGTAGATAAATATAGAGACTGGTAAGTCACAAGCTCAGGTCAGTCTTTTTCAGCAAACCAAATAAGTTGTTTTGATTCAAACAGTGTGGAACAACAGATGAAAAGGTGAAAATGGTAAAAGAGAGGAAATCACCTTTGGTAATGAGGAGTGAGCCAGCCCAAATCCCCATTTAAACCTAGGCCATGTCTACACTTGAGTGCCATCTAAAGTCGATCTTAATACATTGACATAATAAAACTGCTCTGGTTCTTTCTGTCCCCAGTGTGGACACTGGCCTCTGACTACAGGCTCGGTAGCCCCCTGCTGGGGCTGCTGCTGGCTCCCCACAGCCCCACTGCCGGCTTTGCAGCCCCACCTGCAAGGGGCTCCCGAGACCATAGCTGGAGGTCAGTGTCTACACTGGGGTTAGGGCAAATTACTAAATTCGCCCTTAACCCTGCGCCTCCTGGAGGGGTGGAGTTACAAGGTCGACTTGTAACAGCCCTTAATTCGACCTTCCAGCAGCCTGAGTGTGTACGTAGGCTATAGAAGGTTGAAGTAAGGAGTGTTACATCGATCTAAGCTCTCAGTGTAGACCAGGCCCTAATCTAATGGTGTCAAATTTGCATAAGAATTCCAACTCTGCAGTTTCACATTGGAGTCTGGTTTTAAAGTGTTTCTGTTGAAGCACTGTAACTGTCATGTCTTTTACAGAAAGTGCAGGGAGTTTGAAGTGTTCTCCTATTGGTTTTTGAATGTCTCCATTCCTGACATCTGATTTGTATCCATTTATTCTTTTGCACAGAGACAGTCCAGTTTGGCCAATGTACATGGCAGATGGGCATTGTTGCACATGATGGCATAAATCACATTGGTGGATGAGCAGGTGAATGAGCCGTTGATGGAGTGGCTGACCTCGTTAGGTCCATGGTGATGCCACTTGAGTAGGTATGTGGTCAGAGTTGGCAATGGGGCCTGGTGAATTGCTGGTGAGTATTTGCTTAAGGGTGGGGGGGCCTGTCTGTAAGTGAGGAGTGGCCTACCTTCCAAGGCTTGAATGAGTGAGGGATCGTCTTGCAGGATAGGCTGTAGATCCTTGATGATGTGCTGGAGAGGTTTGACTTGGGGCTGTAGGTGATGACCAGTGGTATTCTATTGTTTTCACTAGTGCTGCAAAAAGTAGTAAGACTCTGGGGTGGGGAGGGGAGTTGTTCATTCCAAATGGAATTGTATAACCTCATGATGATGGAAATCTCTTCCATAGAGGAAACAATAATACAGAAATCAATGTAGAGACCACTGATAGAAAGAGTACTTTCCATTCACTGACTAAAATGATATTTCAAGAGCATTTTGAAGATAATCCAGCATCACAATAAATATCTCTGAAGTGTGGGTAATAAAAGTCCCTTACCCTCCCTGGGCAATTAGGATCTCTTATGAAGAGTACAGCATTTGTAAAACCTAGACTGTGTCAATAACTGACTCACTATGAAAAGGTACTTGAGAAAATAAACTCTTGACACCTCTTGGTGTCTTTTGAAGACTACTATTTCACAATGTCCTACCAATACCAAATGCCACTGATATTATTCACACTCAGTTGATTCTGTTTTGCACTGGTTTCAGCCATAAGTTTGCAATAAAGAAGGAGAAAATGGTTGTAGACATCCTGTCTGGGGTGTTTCCCCAGAATCACACAAGTTAAAGTATAGATATAACAACCATATTCCTAACTTCTAATACAAATACAATTCCTATACATAAACTATATAATAATTCCCAGCAAATTACTACCTTTCTATTGATACCAAACATGACATAGTTCCTATGGATTATAGCATTTATGAGATATTAATGGAAAATAATATCATAAATGGTTCCCTAAATCCGGACAGCATCACACTCTGCCCACATGCCCTGCCAGGGTCCCTGTCACCCTTTGCCCCATTGTACACAAGGGGTGCCCCCCCTGCCACCATGGACCTGCCCAAGGTCCCCGTAGCCCAGGGGTCTGCAACCCAAAAGATAAGAAGAGCCATTTTTGAAAATTCCTTCAATAACAAAGTGTTTTGAGAGCCACAATGGGTGTGGCCTCCTGGTGGGAGGTGCAGGGAGGTGAGCCAGGATTTCTGCTGCGGGGTCCCCTTGTGCAGGGGGGGGAAGCCTGGAACTTGGCATGGGCTACCCGTGGGGTCCCTGGTGGCTAGGGGAAGCCCCGAGCGAGGCATGGGCCTCCTGCAGGGTACCCCGGTGGTTGGGGGAGCCCAGAGCCGCAAGGGGGCAGCCAAAGAGCCTCATGTGGCTCCAGAGCCACAGGTTGCAGACCCCTGCCCTAGCCCCTAGAAGTCGACCTAGGCGTCCAGTGTGGATGCTCTAGGTTGACTTTGTAAGTTCCCTCCCAAGTCGACTTTAAATTTAAGTGTGGACATGCTAAGTCGACTTAGCTAAAGTCGACTTAAATTTACAAGTGTAGACATAGCCTAGGATAGTAGCATGCCATTCAGAGCACGGATCAGCAACAGTATGCTGTTGCTCAACAAGGGAAATGGACTCTCCAAAATGAACTTGGTACATTGATTTGCCTGGGTAGGTTTCACATGCTATGCTGTTTTGTTGCATGTATTAGCAAATTCTGGGGAGAGGCAGGATTGCTAGATTTTCTTGTTGATTCTGTTGTGTATGTGGCTTGTACTGCAGATAGAATGTTTGCTGGTAAGCAATTCAACCATGCCTCATGTGGCTTAATGCTAACATTTGAGATCCTGAGTGTTCTGAAACTCATTCATTTGTTAAATTGTGTGAGCAAAGAGGAAGTACTCATGTAGTTCCAACATTTGTCTAGCAAACGTTGGCTAACATTCAAGAGATGTTTTATTCTGAAGACACAAGTCCTTATAACATGTCATTTAAAGAGTCTGATGATGCTATAACTCAGTGTATATTACCACTACTGGAGGACTTTCAGACATGGGAGTATGCTCAGTCACCTATGTTCAAGTTCTGGGGATATTTTCTCCATGTTGTACAAATACTAACTTCTAAATATCCATGCAGTGCAAGAGGCTGATTGGAAGTTTCACCTACATGCACAGCACGACATGCTTCCATACTTCTTTACTACAAACAGATTCAACTATTCCATACTAATCTACATTCCTGATATGTTAAATCTCCTTGAAGAAGTATACCATGCCTTCAAATTTGGACAATTCGCTGTATGTCAGACTCTTGGTTCTTTCAAGGGAATTTGGAGTGACATGGGAACAGAGAAAACTGTTATCAAAGACTCAAGGGGCAGGAGGGAGATTGTAGGACTGACCATAAAGAAGCTAGCCCTTGTCAGATGGACCCTCACAAGACAAGGCAATGAAGACTGTATTAACCCATGCACTTTAATCAGAGATCATAATGATGAACAAGATAATTATAATGATGTTGACTAGAAATGTCATCAGAGCTACTACATTTCAATAAAACCTGTACAAATTTATTATTAGACTGTTGGGATGCTTTGGGGTCATAAACAAATCCAATTTTATGTCCTGAAATGATACATAGAGTCATTAAGCTAACAAAAATGAATATAAATATTTCAAAGTGGTCATTTTAATGTGCTGATGGTGTAATTGTTTATTCCCGTTTCTATGGTAATGGCATCACTTGACCGCTCCATCTCATACCTCATCGTAAAATAGACATAATAAACTTTCAAATGATGTACAGTGTGTGTAGAGGGGGTACATTAAGTTGACCAAATTGGGAATGTCTGCCACTTGCCTTCTACAGTCACTGCATAATAGCATGATATAGCAACTTTTGGTAACTTTACTTCTTAAGAGTAACTACAGCAGATTGAATATGTTGAGTCTATTTTGAGACTTGGCTCTATGGCTGACCATGACAGACTTCTGCACAAAAGTCTGCACACTCCTACTAAACACAGAGCTTTTCATACTTGAACATGTTGATACTATATATGCCAATATATAGCCTCCAACAGCAATAGTAGTAGCTAGGGTATAAGGTCAGCTCATCTTGAGAGGACACAACAGTGAAAAAGAATCCTGTGAACATGAACTCCCTGACATCACAGCAAGCAACACTTTGCAATTCTATCTGGCAGATCACTGACTTGGGCTAAATTCTGCTCACACTTACACCAGAACTTTTTTAAAAAACCACTAGCATTCTTCATCTTCTTTGAATTAAATCTCAATCAGCTAGTTCTCATCCAAGCCCCTTCCCCCCTGGGTTGCAAAATTGAGAGAGTAAAATTTGATCCCTAATGACTCTGTTCTGCTACTTAAAAGCATGAGTTCATGGCCTCCTATATACCTAGCTGTAAGTTGCTTCAAGAGAGTACATTGATGTACTTCTATATCCCATCAGTGAAACAAAGGAGAACCAGTGTCATGTACCACTGGCTTCAACAGCTAGCATTTCATTTCTTGCTGATCTCTTTCCATCTTAGTTTAAAGTCTTCTTTTCCCCTCCGTCTGGCTCATTAGATGAGTTTTTCCAAGACCTCTTTCACCCATGCTCATAAGTGATGATTTTTATTTTGGCAAAAGGGAATGGACGGAAGCTCTATTCCAGTTATTTTTCCTAAATGAAAACAAAAGGCAGCTAATTTCTTTTGCAAGATTTCATTCCTCAGAAAATCTGATTTAATAGCAAAGAGACCGATACAGTGAGGCACTGTGTATTCCCCCTATGCTTGACAACAATGCTTTATAAAATATCTTAGTAATGAAAAAGGCCAGCATCAGAGATAAAAGAAAATTCTTAGGGTACTAATCACGTTTAGTGTAGCATTTCTTTGGATCTTTGTTATATTTTGCAGTGCCTCACATAGGATGTAAAGAACATGGTAATTTTTTAAAAAGTTTAAATTAGGTACCTAAACAGGATAGGTACAAAATACCCATTGTGGCTGCACTAAAAGCATCTATTGTTGTAAATGATTTTACTGCTTCCAGAGATATTCCCTATCTTTTTTTGTTGGGGCATTCCAATAGAAAAGACAAAATCTGTTCAGAAGCAAAACCAAATAAAGGAATATTTCCATATGTAAGAGGATGCTCCTTCTTCACTTCTGATAAAGTTATTTATGCAGACTTCTGATATCGTGTATGCCTGAAGCCCCAAATCGTTTACTTCTGACTGCATCTCTTAGGTAGAATGTCTATCCTTATGCAATGGGACTATACTTTCTCCTTTCAGTGGTATCTGAGATCTATAGCAATGCATTTGTGGTGTGATGAGGTAGTTTCAGCAATTTTGGATAGCATTCATTCAAGGAGAAAGCATTCGTGGTTGCTGGCTCACAGAAACTTCTGGGCTGTGCAACCAGAAGGACATCTTTCTTTTCAGAAAAGCATATTTCCACTCTGCTGAATGCTAACCATGATGAACATTGTGACATTACCAACTCAAACATCATATATAGTCAGTGTTGTTAGTTGGTGGTTAATTAGATGGATGGCTGATGGGTTGTTAATTAGTTGCTGTGTGAGTGACCTTTTTGTGTGTGGGCTGTTTTAGGGTGCGCAATTACCTGAGAAACCCCTTTACAACTGAATGAAATGACATGAGAACAGATTTGTTGAGAACAAAGGCACTTGGGCTAGATCTATTGCAGAGAAGTACAATGAAAAGTTTGACTCACAACTCGTGTGTATACTTAACATATGTGTGCCCTGATGCAATGGAAAGGCACAATTTGGCAGCAAAACTGCTGCCATATTTTAGGCCAGTCAAAGCTCTGACCTTTATTTTTATACACTTTTATGGACAGGTTTTACTTTGACCCATTACATAGTTAGTTGCCACTCTCTGACAGCATTTAGTTCTACCCATCTCCATGTATGGGGGATTAGACCAAAGCATATTAATAGATTATATTGTTATGATGTTTGTTAAAGTTAAATGATCCATTATTTCTTTAATGATGTTAGGTTTTAATGCTACTGATGTTTTGGTACTTATTATTTATTTATAACTGTTTGAAGTAGCAAAACACCAGGTGCATGTGAATTTTAGCCAGCTACTGTTAATTTTTATGTCTTTTTATTGACTACTGTAATTTTTAAAATGTTTTGACCATACTTTGGCTTTGTATTCTGGCCTAGTTTTTTAGGCCTTAGGCCTCATTTTTGGCATGCTATATTAGCCTTATGTTTTAGGCTCTTGGGCTATGTCTACACTGGGGAATTTAGGTCGACAAATAAGTCGACTTAAATAAGTTGACTTTAATGAGTTGACTTTAAGTCGACCTTATTAAGTCAACTTTAAGTCGACCTTATTAAGTCGACTGAGAGAGTCCACACAGGACTCCTACGTCGACTTAAAGCGGGCCTTACTAACTCGACTTAGAGAGTCAACATAAGGAAATGCCAGTGTGGACGCAGAGTAAATTAAGTCGACTTAAGCATGCTTAAATCAACTTAATTTACTAGTGTAGATGTACCCTTACTTTTTACTACAGCCAGGTCATCAGTAATGTCACTAGGGAAGGGGAATTTGACATCAAGGTAAGATTTTTGCTATCTAAAAGGCAAAGAAGAAGGGTGGTCTAAGGTGGTTCCTTGTAAGGGACGTGCATTGGAAATGCATTGGAATGGAAGCTGTAGCTGGCAGCTCCATTTCAGAGATCAGCCAGGGAAAAAAGGAAATAACCACTGAGGCCTGAAGGCCATTTCTTCTCGTTCTATTAAAACTGAATCCAATGATTTAGGAAAGTCAGCAAAATGCTCTCTTGCCCTCTTCTCATAAACACACATTTACCATGGAAACAGCTCATAAATATGAAAATGGAGTTTTATATTTATTTTTTTCAGGAGGTCAGCCTTCTTCTAGATAAATTAGATGGTATAAATGTGCAGTCTTCCAAGTGAGCACTAATGAGATGCCCACAGATGTTTTCAGTGACATTAAGTCCTGACTGTGGTTTTCTTTTGTTTTATTTCTTTTCAGTACTAAAAAAATTCAAAATGAACCTGACCCGGGCAATGGTAATGAAGACAGCATTTCTATACACCTTATTTCACAGCTAACAATGGATCATTATTTTCCATCAAACTAGGGTTTTTTAAAACATTGTTAAATGGTTTACAATTGAAATAACGTGAATTGTCAATCATTCTGATGTTTCTAACTGAAATTAGTTTAAATGTGCAGTTCATTATTTTAATCTAATTAAAGAGAACTACAATTGCAGATGAAGATCTCAGAAAAGTGAACAGACTAAATGATAATATATAAGTAAAACAAAATTAGGTATAGATTTTTTTTAACTTACATATTTGAGTTTTTGAAAAAGTTGAATATTATTTAGGACTAGTTCAAGATTCTCTTTAATACATATTTAATAGGCTCTGAGTACATTCAGACTCAGAAATTCTCTTTTATTTAAACCTCTTTTAAATTACTAACGTGGAATCAACGTTGGATTTAAAGGAATATTAGCTCTCTCCTCACATATTCTGTCTGGACTTGTGAGAGCTACCCATTATACCCCAATACAACAGTTTCTTTAGCAGTGCTGAAACTTAGACACTAAAGACAGCCTCTCTTCAATGGGGGTTACTTCAGGGGGAAAAAGAAATTTTCAGTGCATCAGGGAAGGGACAATCTAATCCTCTTTACTGGTACATCTGCTCTGGCAGTTTTGCTCTACAAATCAAAAGGCATCCCATTAATTAAAGTTCCTTTTTCTTTCATTTTTATTCAGCTTGTGAAATGTGACCAGTATTCACAAAAGTTTCAGCCCATTTTAGACACAAATATCCACCAGAAGAGGGTATGCACTTTGATTTGTTGTCTGGTTTCCGTTTTCTTTCTTTCTTTCTTTCTTTCTTTCTTTCTTTCTTTCTTTCTTTCTCCTTCGGCAAAGTGTGATACATTCAGAGAGTCTTACAAACAAAGCTTTCAGTTCTTCATAAGCAACAAACTCATCTTTGTTCATGCAGCTCTATTAAGGAAAGAAGGCCAATTTTATGCAGTTTTCTATGGTCTGCAGCACAAAGACATCTAACTGCATGCAGCTCTCTGGCAGGCACACAGCAGACTATGAGATCATCTTTTTCAGCAATTGCCAGCTGCACTGAGGAAGCGTAAAAATTATAAACTGGTTTATATAGTGCTTTTATTTTTCCAAACAAACTGCACCACAGATTTTTACATTGTTTTGGGAATAGTTAAGAAGTACAGTTAATAAGGTCCCTTCACATCTAGATCTCATGACCTGGTCTAAATTCCCCCCCTCCCATGATTCCAAACTATTTTGACCATATACTAACGTCATCTATCTTAAGCAGGAAATGATGCTCTACTGCCTCATCCCTAGGGTTTCTACTGTTGCCTAAGGAATTTAGTCCTTTATTTGATGGACTTTTACTATGCTTTTGCTACCATCCACCATTATCACACAGTGGGTGGCCATCCATTTTGCACTTGCCAGTTGCATCGTATACTGACACTAAAGAGAGGATATTGTAATTCCACAGGATGAGAAAAGGGAAAAAGTTCACCAAATCAGACATGCTTTATAGCAGAACAAGGAGTGAGGGAGTGTGGATGGCGTTGGGAGGGGGTTTTAGAATTTTTAAAACTATTCAGCTCATGACTGATCATGAAGCTATCAAAAGAATTTATATCAGTAGTTCCCAACCTGTGTTCCGGGGCCCAGAAGTGGCCCTCTGGGACTTTCAAAGTGGCCTTCAGCTCCCCTTCTGCTGGCTGTAGAATGGAGTCACTGCCCAAGGACCCAGATGGAGTGTGTTTCAGCAGAGCTAAAAGACCTGCAGGTACAAATCCCAGAAAGAACAAATCAGTCCTTCATTGTTTGGGACAGCTAGACAGAATACCATTCACTTTATTCTGTGTGCGTCTATTCTGTTTGTTCTCTCATCCCCTCCCTGACCTTTTGTGCAATGTACTGCATCTTGGCTAGCTTTCATCTCTACAGCCAAGAGGTGGCTGCAATTCAGTGGCGCGGTCTATAAGCAGTTGTAAAGTATTTTCTCATCTTAATTATAAATTCACTTAGCAGTAATAGTAATAAAGGTTTTAAATCTAGGCTAGAACGGTCAGGAAATAGTTACAATTTATCCCAATATCTTTTTCAGTGGATCATATTCTAGAGCTCCGCCGGTACTGTGGTACAAGCACACCAATCATGAATGTTGTGACCCAGACCTTAGCAGTGAATCACCATTAGTCCCTGAAGGAAACAGTTGTATGAGTTCATAAATATATTGAAGTAAAAAGAAGATTCAGTTCATAGAACAGATCTATAACCTAAATGACATTTCTTCCCAAACCGGGCTTTTATCAGAACATGACTAAACCCAAGTCAAATGTACAAATCATAGCCTAAATCCTAGGAAAAGATAAGTTAGCTGGGATGGTCATCCTAACAAATCATCACATGATCTATTAAATAATTTCATCTGGAATATAGATCACTTCTCACCCAACCACTGAGGTATTACTGAATGCATAGAGTTGCTTTTATGTTGAAAGCTAGACTATTTCTAGGCATTTACTAGGTATTATAAACAGTGGGAGAAATTCTGTCTATGCTTAAAGCTCTTTGTACAGCACCTACTACAATGAGATTTTGGTCCATGAGAGGGCCTCCTAGGTGATATGGGTATGCAAATCAATAATAATTATCTCAGTGATAGCAAGAGAGCTATGTATCTTAGGGCAGAATTTGGCTCAAAGTGATCTGGAAAGGCATAGAGAGTACAGTAGCCTATTTAAAGCAGACATTGATATCATGTGTAGTGACAGCTTGATTGTCTACATATTACATATTTGTTTGTACTAAATATGTAACTGTTAACTTAGGAGTGCATGATACGGTTGTAATTGAAGAGAAAAATTACGGCTGATTGTAGGATTACCAAATAGATCAGGGTACAATGGACATAAAGACAAAGTATTCACAAAGACAGTGAACTTTCCTATGGCACTAAATGCAAGAGGATACTCTGCATTAATAAAGAGTATACACTACTCTAATTACCATACTTGATTGTTTTCAAACTCCAGGTCTTGGATAACAAAAGCTTATGAATAATTTACATACACCTGTATTAAAGTTCTCAAGTCAAATATGTTTGAAAGACATAGTGAGTTGTTACTCTTCAGGTAAATAAATACCATATATTCCGAGAAATACAAGGGTCTGTAGAATCCCATTTGTCAGTCTCCAAACATTTCCATCCCTCACTGATTCCATGTCATTTTAACATAACAGTGCAGTGATATGCAGTAGCTGTTGTTAACTACTTTTTAAATTAATAGAAATTAAATTTGATACGTTAGGCCAAAATGCCACCCTTGAAAGCAACTCCTAACCAGGTAGATAGTCTGTATTGCTGGGCTGAATGTGGAAAATGACAGAGAGATCTAGGATGGGCATATTCTCACCCCAAATCCAAGGAATGGCTCCAGAGTGGTACATTGGCCTTATGGCTAAAAGATCCCAAGCCAAGCTGAAGGTGGCTACAGTGTGTAGAGGGATTACTGTCTGTGAAGTAGTGCGGGGCTTAATTTGTGCCAGGGCTTGCCAGTGCTGAGCCCCAACACCACTAGACTTGGCAGTTCACAGGCTGGCACTCTTAGGCTTAGCAGTTCATAGCCCTGGCACTTCTAGTTTGGCAGTTCATAGTCCCAAGACCTGTGAGCTTGCTGCATCAGTTATGAATGAAAAAAAAAATTGCTTGAGCCCCAACACAAATTGCTTGAGCCTCGACACCTCCTTTATTACAAATTAAACACTGCGGCAGGGGGTCCACAGGCCCTGCCCTTCCCCCAATCTGCCCATGCTCCCATTTCACTCTTGCTTCCATGTGTTAATGTGCTGGAAATTCCTGCAAAATTGAACTGACCTGGCCCAGCTGAAATTTTAAAAATGTATTTCTTTTCATTTATACACAGACACAAAAAGAAGCACCTACTTATCCAAGCACCTAGGCATCCTGACAAAAGTGAAAAGAAAGGACCGGGGAAATAGCAGGGACATTTTCTAGGGGTGGGAAAGCACTTTCATGTGTGTGTAGAAAGTCCATTCATCCATCTATCCAATGAGAAGTTAGTGGGTTCCACTCGCACTGTGTGCAGATTAAGCTCACTCTTTTCCTTACTCTAATTGAGCAGTACTCAAACTTGATTGCAGTGTGGCCCCTTCTGACAACAAAGATTACTATACACAACTTCCCTCTACCCATGCCAGGCTGAAGCTGCAGACCAAGCCTCAATGCTCTTGGGCTTTGGCTTCAACCCCAGGCTCCAGTGCATCTAATGCTGGCCATGGTAACCCCATTAAAACAGGGTCATGAGCCACTTTGGGGTCTTGACCCGCAGTTTGAGATCCTCTGCTCTACTCAATGACCAGATTTCGGCCAAACTGCCTTTTCAGTCTGATGCCAACCCAGGGTGATTACTGTACCTGACTAATCATTTGTTTTTTCACTTGAAAGAGACACAATAAAAGCTGGATATTTGTGCATTCCTGATAACTGATGGATTATTTTCTAAATTCAAATAAACATAAGCTCTGAAATTTGCAAGCACAAGCAATACTCAGTAAACAATCTACAAGGACAAAGCTGGATGAGTCAACAAGACTAGGTGAGGCACTTGTTAGTTGATGCCTGGTTCAGGTTTCTGTTGGGATATGTTTAAATAGTTGGTATTTTCTGTCATGAAAAGCTTAGATAACAGATATAAATGCACTATAGACATAGCTTGTGGAAAGAAGGGAAGAGTAAAGGTCAACAATAAACATGAACATTAATTTGTTCTCCTATAAATGAGAAGGATGTTCAATCAATTCAAACTTGACATACAACATAATTCACCTTTGTTCTTTTAATACCAAGGGATGTGGCAGAAATTCCAAATCCTAGGAAAAAGCATGGCAGGTAGCAGAAACATCCACATTTCTTCAAACTGCATAGTAGTCGGAACAATCTGACAAGGCTGTGCACTTACTGTTTGGTTTATTAGGGATAAAGTCTCTTTTCTCCCCCCCACCGAGTGGTTGTGCAAATCAGCAGGCTATATAGGGAAGCCATTTTAAACTGACACGTATGGAGTGGTGCGTAGACCCCATCCAATGGAAGGCAAACACAAGAACTCTCTCAGAAACCAGCACAACTGCTTGCCTACAATGGTGGGCTAGTAAAGAAGCCCAGCCTCAAAAGGGCATGTTGCTGGATTCAAACAGGGTTCCTTTGCAGCTTCTCCATAGAACTGAAGCTCTAGAGATTCTCTCACACTGGACAGGTCTGAACTAGGGTCCAGGCCCCAGGGATAAGGTTGCAAAAAGCCATTCTGGACTGCATTTATTAGAACTTTGGCTGTGAGAGTTGTTTTCATTTACAGATCCCATTGGTTTGAGAAACCATTTGGTTACTTGCATTTCAAACCCTAGCTTGATTATTCTTTCTTTGGCCTTGTGTCTTGCTATGGTGTTTCTGCAGTCATATAATGTCCATGATGTACCTTGTACTGGTATTTAGTGGCTGAAATGTTTTTATGGAAAATAAAACAGAGCACTGGAAGTTAATCCTCTCACTGTAACTAAGAGCATCTGATAGCCTCATTTATTGAGGACATATCAAGGTAGATTGCATTTGTCACCACATACCGGAAAATTCCCTAGAAGGCAACACAAATTCTTATAAGACTTAAAGTCGACCTTATTAAGTCGACTTAACAAAGTCGACCTAACTTTTACTACTGTAGATATAGCTTAAAGCTTTTTACTGGAATTCTAGCCCAGTAATTACATGCTACCTATTCTAACAATGTTACATCCATGCTATGCAGCCGCTGCCTCTGTTAGCCTCAGTACTTGCATCCATGTTGCAATGGCAGGACTAGGACCTGAGTTACAGCAGGACTCAGGTTCTGACCCACCCTCCTTTGAAAGGTTATACAACCTGGGTTCCTAATGCTTGTTGACTGAGTCAGATTGATTTGTGTGTGAACAGAAGGGAGGGGTTGGGCTTAAACCTAAATCAGAGCCTGGGCTTTCTGTACAGTGTGGACATACCCACAGCGAACATTTTCTCCACTCTTCAACCCAGCTTCCAATACAGCCACCTACCTTTCACATGTTGGTACCACCTCAGTTTCCTCCTGTTGTTGTGCCTGTGCCTAGTTTTCTCAGAGTTTTCTGCTGTCTCATTCTGCAGGGGACATGGCTGTCCTGTCCTGATAAATGACCTGTATCTTCTACAAGACTAGTTACGAGCTTGATGCAACAGTCACTGTGGAAAGTCCCATGGACCATTTTATGCAGGAGATCAGATGAGTTGATCATAATAGCCCCCTTTGGCCTTAAAATGTACAACTGTAAGTCACAAAATGGGCTTTGCAGCCATTCCATAGATCACGCTTGTCGTTTAATTACAGATATCAAGTATTGCTTTCATCCACATTTAGTTTGGTTTTGAAAGTATGGGTCCTTTAGTGGAAAGAGCATTGTATAAAATTCCTAAAAAAGAATCAGCAAGCAACCACCATTCATAAACCAAAGATACTATAACACATTCATTTTCTTGAAAAAGGAATAATGTGATTAATAAATAGAGTTCTAATTCATACAGTACTAAACACTACCATTTTTTTTTATTTGTAACTTCAAACAGGTTTACACTGAAGAACTTGCAATTATAAAGGTCATTCATGGAAGTCTTGATCCTGCTCCTTTGAAGTCAGTGGGAGTTCTTTCCATTAACATCAATGGTGAGGATGAAGAAGCCAACAGGGTCTGATGGATTTAAATGTGGGTCTGCTACTGAGTTAAATATGAGTGATCAGCACCTCTGAATATCTGGTTGTTAGTTTAGGAAGCAGTAACCTCTATATAAATCAGAAGCAAAATGTTCTTTTTTTTTTTTTGCCACCATCACTTGCTTTTTGCAACACCTGTGATACATCAAGATCTGTAAATGAAAGAACAAGCAGCTCCTTATTCAAGCTTCCCCCTGTGATGAGATTTTAAAGATGAGTCATGGTTCGTGGCATTAGATATTTAAGATCAAATATGTGATGTGACTTCTGTGTTTTGACATGTTAAATGATGACTAGCCCTTCAGATCTGTTTAGGCATGTGCACATGTGGCCCATCCTTAAAAGACAGAGAACACATAAACCCAACACTGTGGGCTTATTCTCTTCATCATTACACCCACACAGTCTTATTTTCCGCACTGTGTTTGCACTGCTGTAACAGTGGGGTGTCTGACCCAAGGCATTTACATCATTGAATAAAATAGTCCAGTTGAAAAGTTGGTGTAACTTTAACAGGAACTGCAGTAGTAACCATGCTTCTGGTCATACAGTGAAATAATGTTGACACCATTAGTTTCAGAAGATGTCTGCTGAACTAGCTAAAGTGAGTAAAAACCTGATAGAACAGGAGAACAAATAAAAGCTTGCTCTGAGGTGTCCACTCCACACAGGTGTGGAAGAGGTTAATGGAGGCCAGATAATCTAGTAGAATGAATACTGAGAGGAATGCCCTGATTAGAACAGGCTCACCTCTGAAGGACATGCAGGGCCTATATAAAGCCAGGCAGCTAGCTATATACAGGGACTGATGCTGGGAAAGGCTGCAATTATTCTGGGGTGGGTATTAGTAGACTGGGGAGGCCAAATAAATAGGAAAAAGCCCAGGGAAAACAATAGCTGGAGGTAGGACTGTTGTACCACTATGGCTGCTTATTATAGGGTCTCTGAGCAGGAACCTAGTGTAGAGGGCAGGTCTGGGTTCTTTTACCACTCAGGCAGCAGGTCTGAAAAGACAGTAAATTCCCTAGAAAGGGAGGACTGTACTGACCAGACTGGAGGAGCAAGCCACCAAAATATCTGGGAATGAGTGGGCCTATGGAGTGAGACTGCGTGGGGGAAGCTGCCATTAGAGGGGGTATGCAAGGCTGGTAGAGCTAACTTCCAGGACAGTTAACAGGTGGCCCCATGAGGGGTGGGTAGACACTGATGAGTGGTGGTGAATAGGGGCAATAATGGTTGACCCTTTATACAAGGGGATATGAAAAGCTCAGCAGGAGAGTGGCCTGATATAAGGAAGGTTGTGAGACTAATCTAAGACAGTTAAGACCTGATACAAAGGGAGTAAGTGCTGTGGTAGTAGGCGATGCCAAAGAGGGGAGGAAAAAAAATGTCTAGGGTACATGCCTGATGTCTGGAAGAAAGTTAGTCCTTCCCTGGGTGGACTAGACATAATTGCCAATTCTGCTGAGGGGAGCAGGTAAACAACAGAGGCAGGTTCATGCTAATATGGAGCAGGTGCTAAAAAGCCAATGGAGACTGGGGGAAATTCAAGTATACATGTAGGATTCTTTTGAGGGCAGCTGAGCAACAGCAATATTTATTGACAATCCCGCAAGAAGTAGAAGCTGTAAGGGCCAGGAACAGAAGGGGATTCCAGGGTTAGAAGGCCATAGGCCCAGCTAAGGTATTGTTACCTGTAGGCAGTAGGGGCACTTGAAGAGGGAATGTCCCTACTGTGGTGTACCAAAGGTCTCCTCTGCCCAGGAGCCAAGCTTACATTTAAGTCCCCTGCCTCACAACCCCTCATGCAGAGCAGGCAGTGTTTTCGCTTTACCCCTCAGCTCCCCTATAGAGTGGGTTTGGGGGAAGACATTTGTGGAGTGCAAATGCAGGCTTGGCTCTGTTGCTCCCACACCCAGCTCTTTCCAGTGTGCAGTGCCTGCTTCTCCCCCTGCAGCCTGGTGCTGGCTCTGATGGGGCAGCTACACCCCCCAGCTGGCAAGGGTTAGGGGGCTGGCTGGTCTTTCATGACATGCAGCATGGGCACTGAGGAGCGAGCACTTCTTGTCTCCCTTGCCCTCTGAGATGGGCCGAGTAGGATGGCTTACTTGGTGCCTTGGTAGTCATGGGGTGACCTCTACCTTGCTCCCCCACCTCACCCCCAGCATTCTCATCAGATGTGATTTAAAAATTTAGAATCAACATCAACTTGGCCTTGCCAAAGGAGAGACTATCCCCTAGAGAGGGCACCTGAGTCTCTGGTGGTATGGGGGCCAGTTCTACAGGACACTCAGTGGGTGGGAGGAGTCAGAAGGACACTGGTCTGACACTTATGCTGAGTGCTCTCTGCTCAGGCAGGTGAGCTTTGCAGGACCAATGGAGCGCATGGGGGAGAGTAAAGTAAGAGCCTGGATGGCACCTGGGGGTATGTCCCCCAATATACAACTGTGTCCCTACTTCTAAAGCAACAAAGAACCTTGCCAGGGGGCAGGGAAGGATATAAAGTCTGGTAGAATCACAGCCAGTAGAAGATTAGGGAAGAAGGGGGATCTGTTCTGGCTGTGAGGAGAGAGATACTATCCCTCCACAAAAAAGAACAGAGAAAACAAGGACAAAGTTCTGAAGGAATAGAGTCTGAGAACCAGAGGCCCTTAGTGAGACCACCAAAGTGGTAAGTAAAGCCAACTGTGTAATAAAATGAGAATGTGTGAAGGAGAGAGAAACCATCAGAGAGGAAATTGAAGGATATTGGGAGTAACACAGAAATCCACAAACTGGGGGGGACCCAGGCCCTGAGAGAGAGTGAGTGCCGGGGGGGGGGGACTAGGTGGAGCAGCAGAAGGAGAGGCTGGTAGCTGCAGAGCAGGCTAGGAAAGAAGCTAAGCAAGGCCTAGAAGCACAGCAGAAAAAATAAAAGATGCAATGGAGGACAGGGATGGCTTATGCAGGGGAGGTAATTGCTACCCATTGGGAAGGGGAAGCTATGTGATGGGCTGTTCATCCCAAACAACTGTGGATGGGATTAATGGAGCCCTGGTGGGCCAATTAACCTAGTCAATTGAATGCTGAGAGGAAAGTGCTGATTAGAGGAACCGAATCACCTGTGCAGGAAAAGATGAGGCCTGTGTAAAGTCAGGTGGCTGGCTATAGTTGGGCTGGTGGTGGGGAAGGCTCCAGGAAGCAGCTGGGAGCTGGTGGGCCTAGAGAAAGGAGGGGAAAGTAGAAGTGTAAGAAGCACTTGATGGAAGGAGTAGTGAGGGAAGAGGAAGCCTGGAACTGTTGAGGGTCCCTGGACTAGAACCTGGAGAAGAAGGCAGGCCGAGGCTTCCATACTAGCCATCAAGGATGGCATAGATCTCAGGCAGTGAATGGGAAGACTGCCTAGAACTGGTGATAGACTGAACCCTGAAAGGGGGAATGCTGAGTAACTTAGCTGGAGGGCCCACTCACAGAGAGACACTGAGCATCATAGAGTGGGAAGAACTATAGACCAGAGTGGTGATGATGTGCAAACCACAGATGGGGTGTCTGCCTTGACAGCTAATTCCTCAGAGTGACTATGAGGAGCTGCTGTGCTGGTGGTGAGTGGTGCATCTTGTGACAAATGCTTAGAGCAGAAGGTGAAGCTAATGTAGCTATGGAAAAGAGGCTGTGTGGGGAAAATGACAGGCTGAGTGGAAGCTGCAGAAGATGGCATAGCAGGAGCTTGCAGAGGAGAAGCAGCAGCAGGAAGAGGAGATGAGGAGGAGGAAATAGCTTTCTATGAAGGCAAAGAGGAATAAAGATGCTCTGGGAGTTGATGCAGGAGACCTCCCAAGGAGCTTGATGGGAAAGGAGCTATGGAGTTATGTTGTGTGGAGGCTGGGAGACAGGCAGATGGTGTAAGGCCTAGACCCAGGTTCAGATCAATGCATTGTATAAAATACCTAAAATCTATTTTGAATTATGGAGCTATAATTCCTTTAAGGAGCTCAGATAAGGGCGCAAACTACATGAGCTTTGGTCTTGTGGCTTCTGACATTATTGAGAGTCATTGATAGGATTAGAGCCCTGTAATTCACAGTGGCTGGTTATTTATTATAGATGTAATTAGTCTCGGCATGTATAAATGCACAGTGGTTGCTATTGTGCTAAAGTATAATCCAGTCATCATTATGCTGGTTATTTTATTATCAGGTAGAAAATGTGGAATTTGAGCTATATGGAGATCTGAATAAATGTGAGTGCTGGAAGAATTATTCAGAGATAATTTTGAATGGCATACTACAGAATGGAATACTGAAATTGCCCATGGAAGTGTAATCAGAACGTAACAGACTGATGTAGGAAAAAAATTAGATCAGTTAGTGTCAATGCATGTGATTGGTGCATTATGGTACAACTGAGACTACTTTTGATTGTTATGAGAGCAAGAGATTCAAAGTGAAGATGCTCAGGTAAGATGCCACCCACTTGTACTGTGCCAGAAGAGGTGATCTTGATGCTCGGCATTACTTTAAACCTTGTCAGCTTAATTGCTAGTTTGCATTTTACTTTAGTTTTAAAAAGTTTTGAGTTTTTTTTGGAGAGGGAGGGAATAGTTAGGCTGACTTGTCATAATGGAATAACAGAATTCTCCTTCTCACTCCCCAAACATGAGATGTCCTTATTAAAACAAGGCAAGTATGCTTGTGAATACTCGTTGCTCCATAGTGTTGAATGACATGAAAGGTGGAGAACATTTCTAGTACTCTGAAAGTTGGCTATGCCTTGTCATGCCTATTCTAATGTATCATCTCCAAAATTTACAATTCCCACTTGCTCTAATTGTGTTAATGCTACCTTCATTCATTTAAATTTATCCTAAGCAGCCAATACTCCATTTTGTGTTTCTTGTATAAGATGAAAGCCAAGTTAGGGCATGATCCTGAGAGGTGCTGATGCTAACCACTTCCCTTGAAATCAATGAGATTTGAGGGCATTTAGAACCCCAAATAAGGGCCTCAGTATTTATGGAGGATCCAGTTTTTAATCAGCCAAATGGGCCTTCAAAAGCTCTGTTCAGTGACTATTGGAAGTATGGAGAATGTTGTATTATGCTGTTCTTGGTCTTCAATGGATGTGGAGGGTAAGAGAACACAGTGTCACTTCTCAGAAGCCAATAAGCAGAGGGTTGTCGTTGATCACATGGGCATAGGGATGCTGCAGCAAACGTTTTTGTGTTTAGGTTGTTTAGGTGCGGCTAGGAAAAATAAGATTGTATTAGATCTAGAGGAGAAAAGATGGAAGTCTAGAGTAAAGGAATGGATGATAAGGGAGAAGCAAAGTGATGATTCAATGTGACCTTGTTAGTGGCTAAGTAACTGCTCTAGAAACAAGATATAAAATAATTATCCAGTCACTTGGCACAAAAATATTAATGCCTTTCATCCAGCTTTCTTGACTAGTAGATCGCAAAGTATTTCACTGCCTTTAATACATTTAGCCCCACCATTCACCTGGGAGATGGGACATGCTATTATTCTATTTTACAGATAGGAAATGAAGACAGCAAGGTTGAAAGACTTATCTGCGGTCATGGGAAGTCCATGGCAGAGCAGGGAACTGAATGCAGGTCTCCTACAGCTGAAGCTAGTGCCCTAGCCACTGGATCATCCTTCCTCTGCTTTCTTGGATTTCCATTAAAATAAGAGCTAGCAGTTCTCTTTGGGCACAGGACCCATATGTAAATGGTGATGGCCTGTCATAACCCAGTAAATAGGCCATGGGGTTGTCAGATCCTGTTCCAAGGGGGTGGTGGGAGGCCCTGTGGTAGTCTTGAACCTTGCAGGTGGTTGGAAGGCTGTAGAGACCACTTCACACACAACCCACACAGGCAGCACCTGTGGTTCTGATCTTGCTTGACCTGGCTCAGCTTCCCACTTGGGTTGTAATCTCCAGGGTCACAGCACCAATCAGGTTTCCACTCACAATTGTGACTTGGGGCCAGATTTGTGTGAATGGCATTGTGACCGGGCATTGTGAGGTTGCAGCACTGGTCACAGAAATTTGGCACAGTCACCGTTTTGTTGTCGTCATGATCAATGGCTGGACTAAATCTGAGAGGTGCGATGACGCCCAAGGTTACAACATGGAGCTGGGAGATGAGTCCAGAGTTGCTTCATGAACCTTTAAAACTTTCTGATGACCCAATTTGCCATGGTGACCCAAACATTGAGGAAACCTTGCTCCAAGGTATATTAAATGTAGATGTCATAATAGTAACCCTTTTGCTGCTGCTTTGGAAAAGAGTCAATTTTGTTCTAATGGTACAGCTGGATTTTGGATCCAAGACCTCTTAGTTTGAAGCTCAGCAAAGTTTTATATTGATATGTAATCCATTGGACAAAGAATACACAAATATACTTGTGGAGCACAATCCTGCCTCAAAGACAATGTCATTAAAGCTGACATGTTGCCCTGAAACATTTCAGCTTTGGCAAAACAACATCTTTTTGAAGAAGCTGCATTTAGTCAAAAATGTTCTGACCAGCTCCACTCATTATTTACCAATGCATGCCTTTCACTGTGAGCTGCACAGCTCACTCCAATTTGTATTCCTCTTGTAATGCTTTTTCTCTTCACACTGCAGATACTTTTGCTCTGAGATATAGTTGTCTATGACAAAGGAAGACTGAGGACTGAAACAAAGCCTAGATGGTTAGTAAGATTTGTGCATTTGCTTCATAAAACATTCTGCAGCTGTCTTTTTGCTTTTTTCCTTGAGAATGCATGTGGCACTTTGCAGGGAGAATGACTGACATTGACACCAGAATAAGACTTGAAAATCTGAGACAAGTCAGAAGCGACACTAAAGAACTTACATGACAGCAGTTCAATGGAATTATTAAACATCCTTGTAATTGGTTTTTATGCTTGTACATCAGTGCTCTCGTGTTTGAGAACTCTTGGAAAGAAAAAAAGCTGTAAACAAGGGGTTTAGGTGTGTTTTCTGTATCCTGGTTTCAAATGATCTTAGTGTAAGGGCATCTTCTATACCAATAGTTGCTGAAAGAGACTGCTCTTCTGTCTTCTAAATAGAGTCTGAGGCTTGGTCTACACTACTGGCAAAATTCAGTAGCAGTCTACGGGAGACGCATAAGCTACACAGAATAGTTTCTGTATCTCCCACCGACTTCCTAACTTCTGTGTAGCATAGCATCCCCCCTATGCTGTGCCCACAGGAAATGCCCTCCTGTAAAAGTGTTAATATCTTTGCAGAAGTAGATTAATGCCATCAACTTCTAGATCAATTGAGTGGGTCTCCATTGCCACTCAGACAATCCTGCAGAATTGATCCAGCAGCACCAACTGTGCTGACATGAATGTGGACATACCCTGACAGGTTCAGACCTTGTCCTCCAGTGCTTCAGTTTAATGGAAAAAGTCAATTTGCTAAAATTAATAATAGAAATATTAATAAGGGACTTGATCCTTGGGGGATGCTGATTTAGTAACTTGCTCCATATCACACCGATCAAGAGCAAGGTTAAATGTAAAATCCCTATCTCTTGACTCGCAGGGCTGTGCATAAACTGCAAAATGTTTCATTTGATCTCAATAATAATCAAAGAACCTGGAACATACCCTTGGAGGTCATTGAGTTCATTTGCCAAGTACCATCTTAAACCATCCCTGACAAGTTTATCTAACCTGCTCTTAAAACTTCCAGTGATGGAAATTCAACAACCTGCCTAAGCAGCTTATTCCAGTGGTTAATCACCTTGACCTTAAAAGATTGACTAACTTTGCAGCATTCCCTGAAAAATCATGTCAGAACACTTTAGAGTAAATAGTTTTTCATGAGTACAAAGTGTTATTGCTTCATCTGAGAAATATACACTTTTTAGAATAGCAGAACATAACTTTCTCCTTCTGTTTTTCATTCAGCTCTCATCTCACTCAGAAGAATTTGAATTTCCTTCTGCCCTTGAAGTGTCAAGATTTTGAAATTTGACCTTGTCCAGAGGCAGGAAGAAAAGTGAATCTCAGAATTCACTCATGGGTGAGTGGGGAAGAAGCTGGATAAAGGGTTGGACTGGACTATGGCTTCCTGTTGTTAATTTGTTTAATCTCAAACCTAAGGGAAGGGGTGAATTTTGACACTGCGGAGTGTGATTCAATTGCTTGGGAGCATCTGGGAATGTCTCCCACTCCACCTCTCTTCACACAATATTAGCAGAGCAACTCAGCAAACTAACTCCTATTGCAAACATGGATTAATTCAAATGACAGAATAGGGAGAGATGTATAAAACATGACCTCGTGTAATATCTTGTATACAACTAATAATAGACCTGAGCTGTACTAGGGGCAGAGTTGGGTTTGAAAAAACTCCCTAGAACAGGCAATACTGGTGTTTGAGCTGGAGACTACAGCTAGATCAAATGCATCTCTCATTTAGATCAATGGGAACCTTTCCATTGACTTGAGTGGAGCTGGCATGCGGCCCTTTGGGTTCCAATTCAGTAGTCCATCCCTATCCAGCAAGGCATTTAAGTCTGTGTGTAAGTCTTACTGACTTCAGTAGGTCTTAAATAATAAAAGTAATAAAATGCCTAACATATTTATTACAGTTGTATTGAAAGGCTAATGAAGAACAGGGCAATGTTGTGTTAGGAGCTGTCTAAATGCAGCATAGTAAATAGTCTGTACATGGAAAAGTTTATAATCTAAACAGACAAGACAGACCACATGGTGCAGCAAGGGATAGAACACATCCACAGAATGAACAGTGTGATGGCAGCAAATGACACCTTATTCTTTTTTTTTTTTTTTTGGGGGGGGGGGTGCTTAAGAGGAGCTGTGTTATATGGAAAGAAAAGGAGCCAAGGGGAGCAGATCAGAGAAGAGGGTATGTGGGGTGTATGTATGCAGTGAAGAGGCTGAGAGGGAAAGGGAGCAAGAAGGTTGGGTTGTATATTCTTAAATGTAAGCATCTGCTTAAATGCTTCACAGAACTGAAAGAGCAGAGAGCATACAGCAATTCCTTCACATGTTTTAAATTATTTTCTACTGTTATGAAATGCTCTTACTACTAGACAACATGTTTTAGAACAAGAGTATCTTTTTTTCCCCAGAGCTGACCAGTTGGCATAGGAAAGGTTGCTATCATTTTCAAAACATTTCTCCTCCATTTCTTCCCCTGAGGAATTTGTCTTTGAGCATTACCCAGTTAAGCTGTCTGTTCTTTTTCTTGCTTTTTCCATTATTTATCTTTCTGCTAACTCTCTTACATCACTGTTTCTTTGTCTGATTTGTACTGACATCAAAAGATTTTTTTTTTTTTCCAGGAGATTTTAGTATGTTTTTGTCAATTTTCTCCTACTTTTTGAGAGTGCTTGACCGTCTGTTTCCTCCTGCTGCTTCAGCAAAGGGCTGAATACCCCTTCCCTGCCAGAGATACTGCAGGTACTAGAGGCCCTTGGCAAGAGCCTCTAAGACAGCTTTGGGATATTCTGCAGTCTTGTGGCACCTTATAGACTAACAGATTTTCTTTGGCGTAAGCTTTCGTGGTTTATAACCCACTTCATGCATCTGACGAAGTGGGTTATAGCCCATGAAAGCTTATGCCGAAGAAAATCTGTTAGTCTATAAAGCACCATAGGACACTCATTGTTTTTTGCTCTACACAGACTAACACGGCTACCCCTCTGGAAATTTCTGCAGAGTCTGGGGATGATAGGGGATGTGCCATCACTACTGCAGGGGTTCGCAGTCCAGTGCAGTAAGGCAGAAAGATCAGAATTAGGTGCAGAACCTGCTTCCAGCAGCCCCTCTACAACAATTAAATACAGAAATTAATTTGGCCCCCTCTGACCTTTTGAAAATCCCCAGCAACCATCTACCCAGTTTGTGCCTAAAGCCACTGCTGATCAGAGAAAAATATCAGAACTTCAAGAACCATTTGCTATGACTCACAGATGTTAATCCTTGTCACACCCTTCCCCACCACTTTCTAAGGGCTTGCCTACACGAGCACCGTAATCCGCATTAAAAAACATTACCGCGCGTTAACAAGCAAACTGAACACACCTGAAATGTTGTTGCTGCGCACTAAGCGCCTTGTTGCTGCGCATTCCAACAACCACTCCCACGAGAGTGGTAACAGCTGTTGCGGATCATCTGTTGCGCGTTTGTGCTCGTGTGAACCTTTACCGCGCATTGATTGGCCTCCGGAAATGTCCCAGAGTGCCAATCCATGCCACTCTGGGACACCGGAGCTGTCAAATATGTCAATTTCACTGCTC
>ML685797.1:178835-238984 GCA_007922175.1 Pelusios castaneus
AAGGGCAGAATTTGGCCTTGTAATTTTAAATTAGTACCGCAATCCTGTTATCCTGGTAGTGGTAGCTGTACTTGCATCAAGATCACAAGAATCAGGCGTTTAGAAAGAGAACTTTGAACTATTTTTCACAGTTCAGTGTGCTCATTTTTTCTTGTCCGTTGCTTGCAGGCATCTGTGCGATCCCTTCTGCTGCTGTTAGTTATGCAGGCTTCAATGCACCTTTTTCCATTATTAGCAATACACAGTATCTAAGCTCTTTCTTTTGGGCCACATTTTTAAATAGAGGGGGGCCTAACTAGTTCCCATGCAATGCACAGATACAAAGAGGTGATTCTTTTTTTTTGTATGCACAATTACCAAGTCTCAATGAGTATGCACTTATTCCGTGCACAATTACCTATCAGCATGCATGTATACTGTGAATGCAATTTTTCAATTCTGTTTGAAAAAATAATTCAAATAACCTGGATTTTGACAATGCAATTAATAAAATATTCAATCAATATGTTGTTAAACCAGTTGAGTCAGGTTAGTTCATGAACTTGAGATATTTGCCAGTTATATTTGTCCTTGATCACTCTCTTCTGCCTAAACAAGACTTTTACAAGCACCATACAATTGGGCTCTATCATTTCATGCTGAGTCTTTTCATTTGCTGTATTTCCCATTTATGGAATTAGTTACCCTTGGGTCTTGGAAGTGTCTTCAACTCTTAAAAACAAGACTATGGTTTCACTAAGTAGTTTCCTTTTTGCTTGTTCCAAATCTAGTTTTTGTTTCCTATCATTGAGAATATATGAGGTGCTTCCATCAACAGCAGTACAGAATATAAATTGACTGTGATCTAGATTAGCAATAGCATTTTTTTATTTCACTGCTCCCTGTACCTGATGAATACATCACCTCATTTTAAAAAATGTTTTGCTTAAATAATTTATAGAGTTGGCAATAGAAGAGTGCATGAGTACAAACCCAAAATATTAGAACAGCACTTCAGAGGGTTCTCATTTTGATAGTTCTATGACATCTGGTCTAAGTTCATCCCTAGTGGAAATATTACTGACAGGAAAAATTTTTACTGTTGATGTTTCTATTTTAATACCATCTTAACAAGGCACTGAATATCCCGCATAGCCCCCCTTCAGTTCTTTGTAATGAAATGTGCTCTTCTTGTATACATCTCATTTTATGTTTTCTAGTAGAGTAAGATGCAAGCTTTGTAACGGAGTTAGGAATGCCAAAAGCTATTGAGTATTATGTTGGCTCCTTTCCCAAAATTGTCCCCCTCTCCTTGTAGTACTGGCATCTTTTACAACAACAATATTAATAATAAATAATCATAAATAAAGCCAGGTAATTGTCTAGTTTGTAGCAAAAATAGATTTCTAAATCCTGTAAATATCTTTTCATTTCAATGGAAATGGTGGACGTAGGAGCGTCTAATGTTGGGTAGCAATTCTTCCTCATGGACATTTGGGACTGTAATTTATTATAAGATCTGCTTGTATACCATAGAAAAATATATGTACAAATTATTCTACTCTTCCTTTAAAAGTTTTGCTTAAATAATTTACAGAGATGGCAACAGAGGAGCAAAATATGACTACAAATTACTTAGCCCAAATGTTTAAAGAAATTCTCAAAACTGGCTTCTTTACTTATAAACCAAGATGCTACATTTTTTTTTTTTAGCACCAGCTATCATAAAATGTTAAAATATTGTTTGTTACAGGTATGTTGCATTACCATAAATGGTCACACTGTAGATTGGGTTTGATTTGGACACATCTCATTACAAGAAACAGCACATCAGAAACCATTGTTGATTACAGTTGGATCTGAGATGAAAAATATTGTATTCCTTTTTCTATAGTTATGAGAAGAAACCTATTTTCATAAAAGCACATTCCTTTGTAACTTACACTTTTGAATGGTTGTTAGCGGGAGGAAAAAGTAGTGAACAAACAACAAATCCAACTTTACGCTGAGAAAAAAATAGGTCTACTCATTGTCAATGTGTTGTACTTGTATAGTGCCAAACGCTGTAGCCGAAGGCTCTGAGATTACTCAAGCTATGCTTCTTAAAATACATATATCTATTTACAGTAATGGCCTATATTCTGTTCTTTTAGCTTGGAACCCCATTGTTATAAATGAAACATCTTGTGGGAAACATTGCCTCTTGTTAGGCCATTTTTCTGTGTTAATGCTGAAATGAAAACCCAGAGCTACACCTGAATGTTAACTGAGTTCCATGGGTGGTCTCAATGAGGCACAAATGGGAGTAGAACTTGATCCTATATATGGACATGCTAAAATACTGACAGGGGTATAGCACATACTTGAGGGAGCAGCTGCTAGAATCCTTTCATAGTAGACCCAATGTACTACTCAAGGATTTAAGTATGATTGTCACAAAAGAAAAGTTGAATACACTCCTCTTGTATCTGTTGATCTCAGAATATTCGAGAAATAAGGTGGATGAGGTAATATTTTCTTTGGCCCAATGTGTGAGAGAGAAATTTTCAAGATAACACAGAGCTCCTCTTCTGGAGAAGAAGATTCAAAAAATTGTCTCTCTCACCAACAGCAGTCGGGCTAATAAAAAAAAAAGAAATACCTCACTCACCTTATCTCACAGAGGAAACATAGTTTAATGAGTAATTACAATTTTTCACTTACTCTGAGATTGAGAAATAGTTATGACATTTTAAAGGTCCCAGTTCATCAAGGTACTTAAGCAAGTGCCTAACTTTAAGCATACGTAATATAATGGCTCAAACTTTTTTTTTTAAACTAAAAGCCATTTTTGCCAAAGCATTTCACAGAGGTGTATGCGTTCCAACAATGTTTTTTATCAAGAAGATTTAGAGAGAGACTCTCTGCCACTGTAGCCTGGTGTTTAGAATGTTGGCTAAGAGGTAGGAGATTATAGTTCAAAACTCTACTCTGCTTGATTAAAAAAAGAGATCCTCCATGAAGAGCTAAGACTTAATCCAGGGTTTCCCACATCATAGAAGTATGCCCTAATCAACAGGATGTATGAATAGAGCCATCCACAATTACTTTGGATCCAGAATAACACATTTTGACACAATTCTGTTTCCATTAAAAATGTTCAAATGATTTTGGTTTGGTTCCAGTGTGGAATCAAAACAAACTTGAAAACCTTCCATAAAACAGCATTGTTGTCCACTGGTCAACTCTAATGAGTAGCTCCACTAAAGTCAGTAGGGCTACTTATGTGCTGATAGGTACGTTCTCAAGTACCTTGTTATACTGAGGCCTAAGCTAACATTACAGTTGATGGAAACAAAATTAGAGGTTAAACTGTGTCAGAATGACGTAGCAATCTGATTCACCTCTTCCCGTAATCCCCTAAAGGCAGATTGTGTCACAACTTGAGGCACAGCCCATCGTAAGAGACGTTGCCCCAGGAAAATCCCAGAGAATTCATAATTTGCTGCTGGCTTATAGCCACTTGCCCTGACTCTGTTATACTGGTGGCCACACAGAAGGGAAATGGAACCAAGAGTCTGCCCTTTCCCTGCTCCAGGGAAGGAGGAAGTGAAATGGGCAGGAAGAGATGGCTGGTACCTTGGAAGAAAGCAGTGAAGTCTTCACCTTTCAGGAGCCCATCTTGGAGGGCTGGCGGTGCAAAGGTCTGCCTACATAGGAAGTGATTATTTCTCTCTATAGCACTGCAGTAGGTAACATCAGGAACATAGAATTCCTAGCACCTCATTACTAGAGACTTGGCAGGCTTGCACTGGATCTGCTCTCTACTCCCATGGGTTGAGGGGTCTATCTTGGGTTTTCTCCTACTTTTCACAGGCCTGGAAAGAAGTTTTTCTAATAATGTCTGTGTGTGTCCATGTATGCATGCGTGCCCACACATCACATGCACACAGATGCGTAAAGAATTCTAATATCTGGTGGAATCCTCTTACATTTAAATCACATTATTGAAAACAGAAAAACCCTGTAAAAAATTCCCAGGAACAATTTCCTTTGTGCCCCCTTCTAGGGAAGGTTTCTTTCAAAAGGGTGTTTATCACTAATAGTTCAGTCGTACTCTGTATTATAATGCTGGGATATTACTTCCCAGAAACCTCATTTTTTCCCCCTTGTTTCCATATTTTAAACATTACTCTCTGCCCCACCCTTGTTGCTGAAACACCACCAATGTATCAGTTGGTAGCGGAGCCACCAGTGACTTTAACGTTGCACCAGGTCCTGCTTGGCTTTTTCTTTTCTATCTGTGAGGTACCCTTTCCTAAAGTAGCAGTAGTCTCCTGGTAAAATCCTTTCTGGAAGAGAGGAAAGTGGGCTATGTCATACAGCTACATAATCCCCTTCCTCAAAAATCCCAATTTAACCAGTGAACAAAACCCCCGAACAAAGTAGAATATTTGATATATTTTTCTCTCTTCACATTTGTATTCAGCAGAACTTTAGGAAAACACATCCTAAATCCCTTCTGAATGACTTAGCTTGAAATGTTTACCCTTTGATGAACAAGTACAAAATAAGTGGAAAATACAAAGTACTGAAACCATTCCCAGAAGCCACCACAGCATACTCAGTCTTTACATATTTTAGACTCTTTAAGCCAGAAAAGGCCTCAGGCCTTTTGTGCTGCATAAGGCTCAGGAAGATACAATAGACTGTAAATCTTGGCTGTGCCACTGAGCTCTCCTTCCCATGTGTGAATTTCCTCTCAACAGAGGAGAGCCAAAACCCAGTTCAGTCTGTAGCTTGCTACTTCAACTAAAGGCAAAGTAACTCCCTGGGCAGAGCCACCCCATAAAGGGTCAACAGAATTCACTGCAGTTATCCAATTTCTGTAAGTACCTAGGTTATAGGGAGAGAGACTTTTTGTCATTTCTAACTTTTCCAACTGACGATGGCTTTCAAGGTGATTCACAACTGCTATGGCAACTCATTTTCTACAGTTCTACCTATGTCATGGAAATATCCTGCTCCTTAGAGCCCCTTTGGTATTGTTATGGATTGAGTTAAACCTCATTGAAACTGACAGGTGTTGTAGCCACTACTCATAGGGGAAAAATAAATGTAAGAAACAATTAAGCTCTTTTATGGAGCCAGAAACCCTAAACAATAACAACCTCCATGCCTAATACAGGCATATATAAATCACCACCCAAAACAAAGATAAATAAAGGCATGTGTGGGCAAAGGGATTTCACTGTGTGTTGTTTTAGGAGAGAGAGCAGGAAAAACATCAGAGAAGTGGAAAGAAAAGCAGCAGAGAACCAAGGGCATACCTAGAAGCAGCATAGGGAATGTGCCCCTGAGAAAAACTTAGAAAACAGAGGTTTTAGGCTAAGTGTTGTCTGGAAAGGAGCTTGGAACTGTGAGAAAAGAAACTCTTCTGTTTGATTTCTCCTGTGTTCATGGAAACAGTATTTTGTACATTCTTTGTAAATACACAGAAGTGTGTCAAAGATGCTTAGCTCTATCATTAATTTTCTCCTCTTAACTGAAGCAACCTGTCAGACCCTGAATTTTTGGTTAACTGCTTGGATAAAAAAGGAAGAACTATCGTTACAACAGCTACATTATATGAGAGTGGATAGCGAAGGCAAAAGAGAACATATTAAAATCTTACACCCTTTATCCTCCCGACTCCCAAGGCACTTTGTGCTAAATACAGGAATAATTTCACCCAAGGCTGAAAGTCCACCCCAGAAGTGGCTGTATGTGCCAGGTGTTTAACAATGTTACACAGCAGTTCAGGACAGGAAATGAAGATGTATTGTAACTGACCCCACTACAGGGAGTCAGTAGAAGTGCTGTGATACACCAGCCCTGTAGATGGCTGTGGGTGAGGTTTTTGTGGCCTGCATTGTGCCAGGAGGTCAGACTAGATGATCATATTGGTCCCTTCTGACCTTAGAGTCTATGAGTCTATGGTTGCTAGTGTGCTTGGTGGACTATATACTCAGGAGCTTGAAGCACTAGGCCCTTCAGTCTCTAACCTTTTGTGTTTTCCCATAAATACAAATAGTGATAGATGCTTTACTAGGGCAGCTGGCAATATACGGTGCAATTAATGGTTGCTTTACAGAATCATGTCCACACAGATTTTGTACCAGAATAACTGTCAGTTAGGGACCTGTTTTCTTACTGCTATAGTTACTGCAGTATAAGGCCTCGGGTAGATGCATGTGTACTACTATAAAGAGGCATGGGGGAATAGCTATGCTAGTATTCACATTTATACCAGCGTTCCTGCATTCACACCATTTTAACTATTCTGGTATAGTTACAGCAGTACAACTCGCATGTAGGCAAGATAAACCAGCAGTCCTTATCTCAGCTCCTGACGACAGTCCAGTCCATGGGGTGGGGCCCCGATGGTTTAGTGACAAAGGGACTCACTCCAGGCCATGGCTTTCCTGCAGGCAGTCACACGAGTCACTGGCCTGCAGATCCCCCAGCCAGAGCTCAGTCCTTTTGCTTGGCTAGCTCAAACCTTACTGTCCCGTTTGCAGGCTGTCCCAGTTACTATCTGTTGTGATCACCACTTGCCCCTTCACCAGAAAAGGCCACTTTGAAGCCTGGTTCTCAGCCTTTCAGGCTCAGTGCCCAAACTAGCCAGCTTTCTCTCTGCAACCAGCTCCCCGCCAGGTTACTGCCTCCTGCTCCAGCCGCCACGTGGCTTCTGGCTCTAACCAGTAGTAAATCTCTTTCCTGAGCTGGCGAGATTCTAGAGCACTCTGCTGGCTGGATGTTGCCATGGGGATTTACACAGTGTCCAGTAATGAGCTGCCCACAGCTCAGTAGATTGTAACTGAAATTACAGAAAACTGCAGCTAGACAAATCAGAATTGGGAGGACAAGAAGATTAACATCCTAACTCTGCCTTTTAAAGAGTGCTGTAAACTCTTTAATTGCCGCAAGCAGTGGGTTTTGTATCCTGCTCCCCTAGTGTTATTTGCCATCTACTCGTGTTGAGACCTGCTTCCCTTACATGAAGGCCTCCCATTTCATGTGCACCAAATGATTTCCTATTCCTCCTTCAGGTAATCCCAGGGGCGTGGGCGGGGGGAGAGGCAGGAGAGGACCAAGCCTCCGGGTGCCAGGCTGCAGGGGGGACCAGGTGGGGAGGTTGAAAGGTGTGGAGTGGTGTGGGGCACCTTGGGGAGCACAAATATGGGCTTGGCCCCCGGGTACCAGTAGGCGCTGGACGCTGTCACTACACCGGTGGGTAACCCCTCAGAGCACACTTCTTCCATGAAACCTTAAAAACAATGTCTCCTAATCCTCCTTACATACTATACATGTCTGAACTGTTAATGTGTAGGTGAACTGATCCTTGAGGCAGGGATCATATTTTTATTGACACATGCCAAGAGTGCAGTCAGCAGTCAATTATTAATAATAATAGTTTCTTACATCTATTCAGGTGCAAAGCTGAAGACCAGAGAAAATTCTGCATCTTGTCACCTGAGGACCTGAATGTTTATGGAATGCAGTTGTTTAGTGTTGTTTTGTTTTGAACAACTCTATCATTTAAATATTAAAAATAAGAATGATCTAGGCAGAGGCCTGGAAGGCAGGGAGCAAAATTCTAATCCCAGATCTGACATTGATTTCCCCTCTGTGACCTTGGAAAAATCATTTGGAAATGCTATTCCATGCATCCCATGTACAATTTAGGTAAAGCATACTTTTAGTGACTTAGGCCAATGTTTTCTAATGTGAATAATGCTTTGGGGTGCCTCATTGTTTGGGTTCCAACCTGAGTCTCCTTAAAAGAGTTTAGGTTTCAGCAGGGGCTGAACACTGACCCGGAAAGTTACCCTTCAAGTATCTCAAATTGAAGCCTCTCTTCCTCCCGCAGTCACTAGCTGTATTTGATCTACTTGGTCCTTATGTCTGTAATCTCTTTTGTGGATAAACATGCCATGTATTCAAATTCCAAAGGGGTAGCCGTGTTAGTCTATTGTAGAAAGACAACAGAGTCCTGTGGCACTTTTAAAGACTAACAGATTTATTTATCGCATGAGCTTTCGTGGGAGAAAATCTCACTTGGTCAGATGACGAAGTGGGATTTTCTCCCACAAAAGCTCATGCGATAAATAAATCTGTTAGTCTTTAAAAGTGCCACAGGACTCTGATGCCATGTATTGTTTGCGAAAACTTTAAAACTACAATGAAAAAAGTTTGAGGAGAAAAAGCAAAAATAATATATACATCTCTAGCTGCTGTTCCAGTAAAAAGCTTTATATGATGGATTTTTTTAATTTATTTTTTTTAAAGGATGATCTTGTGGCTAAGGAACAGGCTCAGGAGTTAGGAGATCTGGCTTGTATTGTCTACCGCACTTCAGATTTCTTCTATCACCGTAGGCAAGTCACTAAGGCGAAAGTATTCAAATTTGGGTGTCTGTAATAAAGCACCAACGTAGAAATAGTTGATTCTTAACCTTTGTACTTCAGTTTCCCTCTCTGTACAATGGGGGTGATAATACTGTAGAGGATTTTGGGGAGTTTTAATACATTGTAATTGTATAGCACTTTGAGATCCTTGCATGGAATGGAACGTCCAATATAAATGCAAACTATTAATATTATAATGTGCTGCCGTTACTGTGGCATAAAACTGATTTAAATGCGATCAGAATCTCAGCCCCAGAATGTAGATGAGAAATTTATATAATGCAAACAGCATGAGGAACGAACAAGTGATAGAACAAGAATTTACAAGGCAGCAACTGGTATTGAAAAGCTTTGAAAATTGGAAAAAAAAGGTGGATGAATTCCTGCAATCTCAGAGTTGCTCTAACCTACTTTCTGTAGCATATTGTGAGTTTTATAAACTTGAAGTGTTTAAATCCTTTCCTTACCCACTAAGTAAAGAAAAAAGTAAATGATTCTGCCAAATCACATGAGATTTAACCTACTTGAAAGTACTTTCCAAAAGAAGCAGACTTCAACATGTCGTGTTTCTCTGCTCTTCCCCGTTCCTGAGAATAATTAAATGTATTGCAAATAGGGAAAATACATTTTTTTCTGATGTAAATTGATACTATTTCCTAGTTCTTCTAACCTATTCATACTTATCTCCTTATTCTCTTCACTGTTCAAAATTTTATTAGAATGGGTGTTGGGGTGGTAAATGAGGTAAAAGGCTGTAATTGGGGAAGGGTGCATGCAGTGATACACAGAACACATGTTTATATGGATATTATTAGCTATGCAAAACACCTTGTTTTGTTCTTTGTGGAAGGCATAAGGAGCAGTGTAATACTCCACTGAACTTTGCCTCTATGGTAATTTCATGTTTTGATCTTCTGATTCCTTTTTGTGAATTATGATTCAAAACATAGGTTTCCCTTTTCAGATCCAGCATTTCATTCAAACATGCCATACACAGATTCACAAGCTTTAAATAAACTGTTTTTTTTTTCCTTGTGTTTTTCATACATTGTGGGAATTAAGATGGAGTTGGGCTTTGCAGGTCCAAGGAGTTTCTGGTCTTTCCCTTGTCTCCTCTCTCTTAATTTCAGGAACCTAAAAAGGTAAAGGAGAACCCTTCAGTTGGTTTGTTTTTGCTTTTTTAGTGTGTTTCTAGGTCTTTTCCTCCTCATGAAAGCCTTGAACTTTAACTGAGGCGAACCAATCACTAGGAGTGCAAGTTTCACCAATTTTCCCTAAAAGACACTAGTTATTCACACCACCTTCTAGTCACCCAGGAATAGAGTATGTCCAGGGCCAACCCTGGGAGAAGGAGGGGGTGAACAGGGCTACTGCCCCGGGCTCCACAATTCGGCAGACCCCACGCCCCTGAACCCCTGCCTGTTCAGCCCTGAGGGGGGGCCACAGGCCAGAGGCTGCCCTCCCTGTGCTGCTCCTCTGCATCGTTCTGTGCCTGCCTCGCTCTGCCTCCGGCCGGCTGGTCCATCCCGGGGGTGCTGGGGGGAGGAGGGCAGCCTGCCCTCAGGCCCTGCAGAGCCTCGGCCACATGTTGGCTTGCTCCATCCCCTGGGATGGACTGGCCTGCCAGCTGGGAGCATGGCGGGCACTGAATGTTGCGGAGAAGCAGAGCAGGGACAGCAATCTCTGCCCCCAGCCTCCCTTCCTCTCCCCACTGCAGCATTGAACAGGGCCCCCTCCAACACTGGGGGACCCATGGTTGCCCACCGCCATTCTTGCCTGCTTGGGGGGGGGGTGAGGCAGGGGCCCGTCCCATCCCTCCCCTCCCCGCCCCCCCAGACAGCCCTGTCTATGTCCATAGATATCTTGAGAAGACTACAGGGCAATTCACAGCAATAAATTTCAGTGCTGCTCATTCTAATTGCACCAGGCCATACCCTACCAGCCAGTTGAGCCATCGGTGTGGCTCACAAGAGAGGTAGCGTAGCAACATGAAATAATGGATTAAGTAAGGGTCTGACAGTGACTCCCTCAGTGGATTTTTGTCAAGTCACACAAGGCAAAATTTCATACTTGGGTGCTTAAAATGAATTTGAGAGATCCGGATCCTCAGCATAGCTCTGTTGGCACTGGGCATGTCTATACTGTGATCGGTTGTGACTGCAACTCAATGAGACATAACCAGACTAGCTTTTCCCATTTTGTTCTTATGCATTTGATTTCCCGCCCGCCTTCCTAAGTGAAGTACTTTGCAATTGCTTAAGGATTCCCCCCAAAAGGATGGGTTAAGCATGAGTTTAAGAGCTTTCACAATTGGGTCATGGTGTTTCATCCTTCTGGTTCCCACCCGATAAACAGTTGTAAAATCAGCTAAAAAAAAATTAAATGCTTTCCTAATAGGATTTTTCAATAGAAGCCATTATCACAGAGATGTATATTATCATGAATGGCAGAAGGTTGGCCCACCTGACAGTCGTATTAAAATGTGGTTGACATTATGGAAAAATTTAAGCCACATTTATATGCAGAATAATATAAAGTCCCAAAGCCAGGTCCACAAAGGGACTTTTGTCTTGCCACAGGTGAGATAGGATGGAAAACACCTATCTTCCCCTGCACTGATGCAAGATAGGCATCCATCTGAGCTAGCAGTATGCATGCTGAAAGGCAGAAACATAGGCACCTAGAGGACTTTTATAACCAAAAACTGTATGCCAAGTGAGTCAGCCACGTACAGAGTTAAGTGGTAACTGAGCAGGGGTTTTGTACACTGCAGTGGTATCTAAAACTGGGACCTAGATGACCAAATGTGGGCTTGAGGTATGTAGGTCCTTTCATGGACCTGGCCAAAACCCAGCACTGCTTGGGAAAATATATTCCACAATAAGATATTCAGCAACTTTGAAAAAATAGTAAATTTTTACTTGTAGCAATCAAAAATATTGAGGTGATCCATTTCAAATTTCCTCTACATCAAGACATGATAAACCTCTCACTATTTTATCATTTTATTTTATTTAAGGTTAGCTATGAAACAGAAAGATATTATCATAAACATCTAGTGGGAAAACAATATGCCTGTTACATTGTATCACTAGATCTGCATGTTAGAAGAGGGTGGAACAAACATTTTCCTCCCTCAGTTGGTGAATCCAAATTCATTGCATAAGACATAATGCAGGTTCTTTGCACATGATGATGGCAACATCACTCAGAGCCTAACCCAAGAAAATCTGCTGACTTCCCTTTTTAAAACAAGAGGAGAAAGTTGTTTGGGTAGGTTTAGGGTGTGACATCTATGAGTGTAACTCAGTCTGAGGCAAAGATGCAGAGGAATTATGAATTAATTAATGGGTACCTTAATTTGGGAGTTACCCATTAGAAAGTTATTTTATAAATAATTATTTTATGTTTAAAATAAACCTTTAATTTCCTTGCAAAGCAATCATCCTTATAATCAACTCAGTAGGCCATTGAACAAAATAACACTCCTTTAGAAAATCAATGGATGTCTTGTAATTTGGCCACCCAAAACAACTCTTCCCCTGCTAATTCATTTCATATTTACAAAAGAAGATTGCAGCCTTATTTAAGATTACCTATCAAGAATATGCTGAGTAGATCTGAGCAACTACTTCCTACTGAATAATCTGACTAATTTAGACTCTTTTTTCTGGTCAAATTGCCTGATAGTTGTGTAGATAGATCATTGTGATTCACAATTATTTACCTAATTACTTTTATGCATCATTCTTTATCTCAGTGGCCCAAAGGTTTTCCACTCTGCCCCTTTACCCTTAATGGAACCTTTCCATTCTCCTCACTGGAACCACAGTCAGAAGCCAAGGCCAGGAGCGAGGTGGTGGCAGACTCTGCAGTTGGGTCATGGTGGGGCCTGAAGCTTCAGCTGGGGCCATGACTGGAAGCTGGGGACCAAGACCAGGTGCAAGGCTGGGAGCCAGTGGATGAGGCTAGGGCTGTCGCTGGAACAAAGCGGGGCTTGAATGGGGGTGAGTGGCACTCTTTCCCAGCTCTCCATGGAAGCTATTATGCCCCTCCCCCATGCTCCTCCATGCCTCCGAAGGGAAGGCATGCCCCATAGTTTGTGAACCACTACTTCATCTGTAACATATTAAAGAGCATCTTATTGAAGATATTCAAAACTGCAAGGGACCTTGACGGGTCTTCCAGTTCAGCCTCCTGCACCCAAAGGCAGGAACAAGCATTATCTAGAGTAGACTGTCCCTGACAGATGTCTGTCCAACTGCTCTTAAAAATCTCCAATGATGGAGATTTCATCGCTTCCCTAGACTATTTATTCTAGTCTTTAACTATCCTCACAGAATTTTTTCCTAATGTCAAACCTAAACTGCCAGTGCGTCAATTTAAGACCATTTCCTCTTGGTTTTTTTTAGGTACTCAAAAACTGTTAGCATGTCCACCTCAGTCTTCTCTTCTCCAGACTAAAAAAATCCCAGGTTTTTCAGTCTTCCCTCAAAGGTCATTTTTAAAGACGTTTAATCATTTTTTATTGTTCTTCTCCAGACTTTCACCAATTTGTTGACATCTTTCCTGAAATGTGGTACCCAGAACTGCACAAAATACTCCAATTGATAACCTAATCAGTGCAGAGTAGAGTGAAAGAATTACTTTTCTGATCTTGCTTATAACACTCCTGCTAATATATCCCAGAATGATGTTTGCTTTTTTTGCCACAATGTTACGCTGTTGACTCATATTTAGCTTGTGATCTGCTAAGACTCCCATTTCCTTTCTGCAGTATTCCTTCCTAGGCAGCCATTTCCCATTTTGTATGTGTGCAACTGACTGTTCCTTCCTAAGTGCACTACTTTGTCCTTAGTAAATTTCATCCTATTTATGTCGGAACATTTCTCCAATTTGTCCAGATCATTTTGAATTTTAATCCTATTCTTCATAGCACTTGCAACCCCTCTCAGTTTGGTATCATCCACAAACTTTATAAGTATACTATCTAAACTATTTTCTAAATCATTGATGAAGATATTGAACAGAACCAAACTCAGAACTAACCCCTGCAGGACACAACTTGATGTGGAATTCTGGCTTGTCTCTGAACCACTGATAAATATTCTCTGGTAACAGTTTTACAATCAAGATCCAAATGGGTAGCCATGTTAGTCTATTGCAGAGAAACAAACAGAGTGCTGTGGCACTTTTAAAGACTAACAGATTTATAAATACATTTATAAATAAATCTGTTAGTCTTTAAAAGTGCCACAGGACTCCAGTTTTATAATCAGTTATGCACCCACATTATAGTAGCTCCATCTACGGTGCATTTCCCTCGTTTGTTTATGTGGACATACAAGACAGTGTGAAAACTTATAAAGAACAGATATACCACATCTACCGCTTCCCCCATCAACAAGGCTTGTTACCCTGGCTTGAGCTGTGCTTATTGATTTTGACTGAATATGTTGTTCACATGATATTGTCTCTCTTCCCTAACTGGATGAGTATAATTTGGAATCAGTTTTTTAGTGCTTACCAGTTCAAAATTTGCTTTATTTTATTACCCAAGATTTACATAAAATTTCCTGTTTTGATTAGTATTTCTGCCTGAAATTGAAATTAGAATATTCAAGGGAAATGAGTATAAAAGAGTCAGGTAAAGTCAATGCAAGTCTTTTTAGTTGTTGGTGGAGGTGATGGTGTTTTGTAATGACTATCTTCAGAAATGTATTCATCCATTTTTATTGTTGGGCTTCCCAAAGACCACTGAAGTCAATGTGAGTTTTTAAATTAACTTCATTGGACTTTGGATCAGGCCCATTATGTGAAGTAACTGCTGTTTCCTGGTAATATTTCTTGGGATGCAAACCCAAGAAATCTAAATTTAACTAGTTTGTGTATCAAGGTTATCTGAATGAACTGGTTCTTTAATGTGCTTTTAATGTCAAAGGGTGCGTCTACACTTCTAAGTTAAGTTGACTTAAGCTTGCTTAAGCAGCTGCTTAAGTCGACTTAAGGAAAAATTAAGTTGACTTTCTAAAACCTCCTTTTAAGTCGACTTTCTGCTTAAGTCGACTTTCTAAAGTCGACTTAAGCCAGTGTAGATGTGGACTTAGGGAACTCCAGGGCTTCCCCACTGCCCTCCCTGCCAGGGTGACTGGCACAGGGAGAGCCTGGCATGCCCCCCAAAGGGCAGGGCAGAGCCCTGCCCACCCTGCACCTATGCCTTGCCAGGGTCCCTGTCCCCCTTTGCCCCATTGTACCCATGTACAATGGGGCAAAGGCTGAGTCCCCTGGCACTTGGCAAGGGGTGCCACCCCCTGCCACCGTGGACCTGTCCAAGGTCCACCTAGCCCCTAGAAGGTGACCTAGGCCTCCAGTGTGGACGCTCTAGGTCAATTTTGTAGGGTCCCCCCTAAGTCAACTTAAAATTTGAGTGTGGACATGCTAAGTCGACCTAAATTAACAAGTGTAGACCTAGCCAAAGAGACTCTTCTCTACGAAAGCATAGAAATATGTAAAATCATGTTCTGAATAGTACCAGAGTGAGCCAGACCTGAATCATTTCTCTGGAATGTTCTTCTGAAATCCAGAATTTCTCTCATCCTATGGAACGCTCTCTTCATCTGTGGAAAGAAGTTACATATTGATTGTCAACATGTGGAAATGGCATCTTTATGTAAAGTGACAAGAGACGATGCTTTAAGGCCTTCATGCCAGAAAACTTTTAATTGCATACTTTTTATATAGATCTTGCCTTTCATTCTTACTCAATTTTGAAGTGGATATAATGATGTAAAAGACAACTTTGTCTTTAAAAACATAAAAACAACTTTAATATTTCTTACTAAGGAAAGCGTATTTTTAAAAACTAGACAAACCCACCAATAGGCAATAAATGTAATCTTTCTGAAAAGGAATATCACCTTCTTTCACAATATGCTAACATATTTTGAAACTAAATGTTATTTTTATTTTTACTACTTGCAGTGGACAAAAATGAGGCACCTTCTTTATAGAACAATTAAATATGCATGACATTGCCCCTGTTTCAAAGAACTTGCAGTCTAATTATAGACATGTTGCAATGATTGAGAGTAACAAACAATGGAGGTGAAGAGAGAATGAATTGAAGAACAAGGTTGTAGTTGTTAAATATGTGGTTACTTAATTTTGATGTTCGTAAAAATGTGATGGTTTTATTCCATTTATTTTTAACTGGGATAAGTTAAATGCACTGGTGTTGGAACAATTTTTATAGTGGGGGTGCTAAAAGCCTTTGAACAAAATTGTAAACCATGTGTATGATGGAAACCAGTTCCAGTGAGGGGGGTGCTGCCACACCCCCTAGCATCCATAATCAAATGAAAAGTTCTTTTCCTCCTAAATCTTGGGAAATAAAAATATAAGGAATTACACACAAAGGACCAAGTTCTAAAGGCTTTAAGGAACCTAACTCAATGGATGTAAGGCATCTAAATACCTTTACAAATCTTGCTCAAAAACCCCATTTAAAAAACAAGTGAGAAGAACAAGGGTGAAGTCCTGGCCTTATTGAAGTCAAAGGGAATACTCCTGATGACTTTCACAGGACCAGGGTTTCATCCCACAACAACAAAGGTTATGCCTACACCGACAGCAACATCAGATTAATTTATCCAGTTCAATTGAGTGGTAGTAAAGAGATGCTCGATTGATGCAGAAGTTGATCTAGTGAAGCCACCTCTTCAGGTGGCATACTGCTGTGTTGATGGGAACACATTTCCCATTGGTGCAGTGCAGTGGAGATGTTATGTAGAACAATGTTCCAAAGTCAGCAGGAGTTACGCAAGCTGCTTTGTGCTAAGGAATTCTGCTGGCAGAGTAGACCAAGCCAAAGACATGAGGCATTAACAATATTTAACATAAAGATCTTAGCACTCACTCTTGATATCAGTTTAAAGAGGCAGATATGTATCCGCAGTTTGAAAAAAGATCAAGATTATGCTGAAAGGTATAAGGACTGTGCTAGTGTTTCAATAAAGACATTTTCTTTCAGGTATGTTTGCTCCTAACTACATACTGAAGTACAGATTCATGTTGTTGGCACATTTCTATAGAATCATCTGAGATTCAGTGATCATGGTGCCTGCTAAACTGGCTTTACAGAAGATCTTATTGGTTAAATTATGTACTACATAATGTATAGAAGTTACTAACTCACAGGAGCTACTAAGCTAAGAGCCAGATGTAATACTCTTCTCAATTAGTCTTTCTTTTAAAAATCATGTTTTATTTTCTGTAAGTTAATGCTTGCCCATGTTGTATGCTCTTCACAGGGAAAATATCACCTGGGATATATTTTATAGCATCAGAAATAGAGCATGAAAGTGCATGAAAAAGCACATTGGTGGCCCACAATAATGGCATACTTATTATTGTGCAAGATAATGTGTGCTTTATTGTGAAAACTTTGGGGATTACATACAACACTATTTATTTCCCATTGAATAGAGTTATTAAAGGTCTTGCAGTAAGTCCTGTGATAAATGAGCAATTATGGCATACATACATAGCCTGGGAAAGTACCTTTTTTAGTTATATGAGCTTCCTTCATATATTACTGAGTGAAATCTGCATGCTTACTCAGTTATATAGAACAAATAGTGATTTATGGAATCTTATAGATATAATCATATTATTTAATTACCACTCCATGTAATAGTATTACACAACATATCATTATGAAAATATTCTGGCTGGTTTCTAATTTTAGGGTGCGTGCAGAAATTCGAGCCATGAAGAGCTGAATTCTTCTCTCAGTTACAACAGAATTAAACTTCAGCCACTTCATGAAAATGAAGATCAGTGTAACTGAGCCCAAAGCCTGGACCAAAGTGTCCTACAACAAAACGTTGTTGTGACATTGTGCAGATGGGGCTTGAGACAAATTTCACTGAAGTCAGTGAGAAAACTCTAAGATCAGACCTCAGTTTATATGCTGCAAAAGGATAGAACTCTTTGAAATTACTCCCATGTAAAACACAGACATTGGTTTCAATATCTTAAATTGTTATACTTCAATGTATGTTTTTTACCCACTATAAAAATCATATTGGGGTGGGTTCTGAGTTATTACAGAGAATTCTTTGCTGGGTGTCTGACTGATGAGTCTTGCCCACATACTCAGGGTATAACTAATCACTGGGAAGGAATTTTCCCCCAGGGTAGATTGGCAAAGATTTGGGGCGGGGGGCGAGTCACCTTCCTCTGTAGCATGGGACATGACTCAATTGCTGGTGGATTCTCTGTACATTAAAGTCTCTAAATGATGATTTGAGGACTTTAGTAACCTAGGCAATAGGTTAGAGGCTTATTGCAGAAGGAGGTGGGTGAAGTTCTGTGGCCTGCATTGTGCAGAAGGTCAGACTAGACGTTCATATCGGTCCCTTCTGAGTCTACTGCATACTGTATCATGTTAGTAGTACCCAAAGGCCAATTGTTTTATGGCTTCGTCATATTAAAATGCCTCTGGGCTTTCCCAACTGTTCAATGAATATTGTGAATAACATTTACGGCCTCCAGAATTAGGCCAGGCACTTTACAGAGGTAGTAAAAGATACTTAGGCATGTGTCCAAACAGACTCTCGGTGATATAAGTCAGGAGCACTCAGAGGAAGTCAGTGGATTTACACAAGAGTAAATTTTGTGCAAGAGCACAGTCAAGCCCAGGATCTCTGCCCCAAATAATTTATATGTAGGGTATATATTGAAATAGGTAGTGGAAATGCAATGAACATTACAGAGGGCTGCAAATTCCATTCCTGAATTGAATTCCTCATTTCCCATGCTTATAGATGCTAAATTGTGAATGAGAAGATACTCAATCCCGTTATGGCATGTATGGACAATCTCCGAACAACAGAAGTTACACTGAAACCAAATCCAGATAAATGACAGATATGCCTTTTGGAAGAGGGTGTCAAAAGACAAAAGTAGGAAATGGAGTAATTTCAGATAATTCACTTCTGTCTAAAACTACTGTAATCTATGCCATTGATAGTGCACCGAAGTGCTTGAAAAAACTCACTTCGAATTAATTTTGGAGCAAAGTTTTAAAGTGTGATTGCAAGGAAAAGTCACTGGACAAAGTGCATATTTCACATTACAACTGAATAAGTACTTGAACTCATTCAGATATCATGGTAATGGATGTGGTATAAAAATTGCCATAGAGATATAGAAGCTATTGTCCTCTGATATTACAGATATGTTAGTATTTTTGCCACATGCAGAAAAGTAGCAGCATTTGGAGTTGGGTTTTGTCCTCACAAGAACCATATTCATCAGTGCATACAAATATTCATAGAAGTTACTCTTCATTCCTGGCCCGGACAACTTCAGAGGTTTTTTAATATTCGGGATGCATAATCCTAAAAGGTCAGTGTACATATTTTACAGTTTCACTATAAAAAAGGTATGTTACTGAATGTTCTTTTAGGTCATATTAATCAGAGCCTCCTGAACAGAAGCCAGAAAGGAGCAAAAGTTCCCTCTAAACTAGATAAGTGCCATTAGAGAACAAGACACGAAAGGCCATACTTTAAAATATTGATATTAGAAAAAATATAGAATATTTAAATCCAAAAGAAGAATCTTTTGGAATGTTATGAGTAAATAAAAAAGGGCTATAACAGAGCTCACTTTGGAACCTTAACTATTGTACAAGCCATAATGATACTTCTAAAAAGTGTTTCAGACTGAACATTTACAGTGAAATGTTCTGATTCTCTCCTGTCACTAATCTTTTCCTATATCACAAACACAGTGGGGGTGTATATTATTCCATGTTGTATTATACTGTACTATTCCATGTAGTGTTATGTCTACTTAGTTTTGTTGTGCATAAGAATAGGCCCTTAGTTACAAAAGCAATGGTGTTGTAATAGTACCTTAGCTGTAATTTGATAACTAGTGTATTTTCCTGTAGTCTAGCTGGAGGGACATGTTGCTACTGAAATAGAGTTATTGTGCTAGCAAGGTAAGGGCATCTTTCTTGCCACTGTAATGTTATATAATACATCTCAGTGTCTTAGAAGAAATGTCCTCTGTTGTGTTCAGCATACACATGAGACTGAATTGTAGTGTTGGTGCTGCCATTGAAATGAAGATGTTTAGAAAGCATGGATTAAGGGTGAGTGATTGCATGAGAAGAATGGAACATGAATATTACTGGAACATAATGTTCCTGCCTACTGAGGAATGAGGACATGCTTTGTAAACCACTGACCAAAAGAAAAATAACCTGAAGAGAAAGAGCAGAACGCTAGCGATTCTTTCACATAGATTAATAGATACATTACATTAGATACTTCTGCATTAAATCTCTCTCTCATATGACTCTCTCTGCTCCGGTAAGACAACTGGTGAGAAAAACAAGGCTAAAAATCAGTTCAAGTTAATTAATCAAAGAGTGGGTTATGCTCCTGTTGGCTGGAAATACTTTCCTTCAGCTCTTTGGGAAGAGCCTTATGCGGGGCCAGAGTCTGCTCGTACTTACAATGGGGAAATGACACACTGGTATAACTGATAGTAGAACCTGAGCCTTGGTGCTTTGACAAAATGAAGTCAGTAGCCAGTTTCAGTTACTTGTCAAGTTCCAGGAGGAGGGGTGCAAGAGAAAGAGTCCATTGCTAAAGGATAGAAAAAGCAAAAAGGTTTTCTCAGCTTCAGGTCACTGGTTTGCATGACTGCCCCGTTCAGGAGCAACAGCAAATCACCATGATATGACAGCTATTCTGTGGCCTAAGTGCAGGAAATTGGAGGCCTCAGACTAGTTCCTAAAGGATACTTGTCAATACAAAACACTGATGAAACTGATTCTTCTCACACTTATGCCAATGTAAATGACGAGTAACATTACTGAAATCAACACAGAACAAAACATGAAATATAATGATCATGAAACTGATATAAGTGAGAGGAGAGGAACAATGGTCCAGTGGTTACGGTGCTAGCAAGGGATTTGGAAAACCCATGATCACAGTATCAAGTCCCTTTATTAATCTGGCACTGCTCGAGGGAGGTTGTACCCATTTTATAACTTTTAGCCCAGAGGGTAGAACACTTTCCTGGGATGTGGGAAACCCAGGCTCAATTTCCTGCTGCTGTGGGTGGAGGGCAGATAAAAGCTCTGAACAGGGAGCCTCCACCACTCAGGAGAATGCTCTGCCTACTAATGTGGGGCTCCCTCATTCTCTCCTATTGGAGTTGTTGCATTCTGGATAAATAAAGAGTGACTAGAGGTGGGAACTGGGCCCCAGGGTCTCTTCTCTCTCAGCTGGGTGCCTCAACTCCCCAGTTATAGAGTTATCCCTTAGAGTTTACTCTCTTGCCCACTCGCTTACTGTAGGTGGGCCCAGTTATAAGGCGAGCACCCTCCCCCCACTTCTCCCCCCCTTCAGCCTGCTGTTCAATGGAGACCAATCTCATAGGCACACGAAGAACACACCTCCTAGTTAGTAGATCAGCTTTCTCGGACAGGTTAGGCAGCTGAAAACCTGTTTTCCCTGAGTTCATGAATTGCTCTGGGGCTTTGATAGGTATTGCTTAAGGCAGCAATAATGCATATTCAGTAGCAGGCAGGGACGGATTACCACATGGGCCTACGGGGCCCCTATAGTACCAGAAACTGCAGCCTCTGGATGCGGCCCCTCTGAAGCCACTGCCAGCAATGCTGGCCAGTAGGCCCTCACCCTCCACCCTGAGCCCCCTGCAGCACCGTCAGTCTGTGACCCTCCTCCCCAGCAGCGCTGGCCCACAAGCCCTCTCCAGGCCCCCTCAGCAATGACAGTCGGGGCCCCGGAGCCCTGCCCTGGCCCTGCAGCCCTGGTGCCAGGCACCCTGACACCCAGGCAGGGTGCCCAGGCCTTGATCCAACCCTGATAGCAGGAACATAAGCAGCTAGAGAATTTTTACTTTGGGGAGTTTAGGCACCTTTAGAGTTTAGGCAGACCAGGTCCCAGCTCGTGCCAAGGTCCCTATTCCTCAGCTGAACACTGACACACACACGGCTGGAATCAGTCTGGCTCACCTGTGTTACTACTGTTAAAATAGGTATTCAAGCTATAGGACTGTGTTTAATGCTTAGACTTTATTAAATGTCTTCATTTTTGGCAGGCTTCTGCTTATAAAGGGCTAGGTTAACCCAGGAAGAAAAGGTGGGGAAAGAAAATACATGACAAGGAAAAGTTTTATTGTTGTTTTGTTTTTTAACTAAGTGACAATAATTTACTGTCTTGGCTGGATATGAAAGTTATTCTGGAATAAGGTAGGGTATGAATTTAAAGTAGAACGGCTGTTCTGGAATAATTCTACACACAAACACCTTTGTTCCAGAACAAAAATGTCTTCCAAGGTGTATTAAGATAATTCAGAAAAAAGTCTTTGTTAGTCTGGACTAAGAGCCTCCACATGTGAAATTACTCTGAAATAACTCACATGTAGAGAAGCCCATCATGAAAACAAGGGTAAACAAGCTATTATTCTGATACAAACAAAAGCAATGAAACTGACTTTAACATTACCTGTGTATGCATACATATTCCAAAAGTACACTAAAATAACTTTAAGGTTGAGAAGATATAACAGTAATTTGGGGAATAATACATTACAAGAATGTTGTAATTATCTCCATTCAAGCATTTGTCTTTGTAAGCCAGAAATTTCAGATTTAAGGTTGCATTTAAAACAAATCAAAATGTGTTCAGGTATGGAAATATATAGGTAAGAAATCCAAACAACTACAATGCTGCTCTGTAGTGGTATCATACAGTAAATGTAGGACTGGATTAGGATTAGGATGGTCCCAGTGTATATTCAATTGATTTTTAAAGATGCATTTTATTTTTCCATGAAGTTGCCTTCATAGCAAGAGGAAAACCTAGGACTAACTCTGATCTAATTTACTTACTCTTTGGGCCAAATATAGAAGGGAGTCTGAGATAGTCTAAGATTATTTAATAGAGTCATGCAAAGGACAGAAATTCTGTTTTGCGAAGATCTTCAAGATTTCAGAATCTGGCTTCATTCTGAATTGAAACAAAATACCAAACATTTGAAATTCTACATAAAGAAAATTCCAGAAAAAATTGATTTTTGACTTGGTTCTGTCTTTTCCCCAACCAGTTCTAGAGTTTTATTTACACTTTCTTTTAGTCCCTCCTTTTATAATTATTTTCTCATTTATACTAATATTGTGTTACATTGGATTTATCCTAATGTGTCTGAGAGCAGTATTATGCCTTGAGTGTGCATATTACTTCAGTTTATACTCTTAGGCCTTCTCTGAACCCAAGATAGAATTAAACTAACTGAATTGGTTTAAATTCACACCTTTAGTTACTGGGTGTAAACTGTGTGTGGATGCTCTTACTTTGAAATAAAAGTGCCTTATTTCCATTTAATATAAATTGATTTTTATCATTAAGGTGCAGGGGTATAATGAGGTTTAATTAATTATTTACAAAGTGCCAACAAGTAGAAGGTGCCATTAGTTGAAGGAAGTTACTCTTGTCTAATGAGCTGTACAAAAAATTCCGTTTGTGACAGCCACCTTCTTGGCCAATGGTAGGATCCTCCAGAGCTGAAAGCATGAATTTTTGTAGCTGCAGGCTGTAACAGAATTGCACCTTGTAGATTGGGAACATAATATAATACACAGTATATGCATAATATACACTGACCTTATACATTTACTTTCATCTGGGAAAATCAGTAGTAGCTCCACTGTTGTGAATGGAAGTACACCACTGTAAAACCAGAGGAAACAAGATCAGAGTCAGTGTCAAAATGTAAGAAAAGCAAATAAGATTGGGACAAAGTAGAATGAACAAGCAATAGCAAGGCTCTGTGTAGTCTCTTACAAACTGTGGCAACAGTAAACATATCACTATACTATAGAGCACGGCATCTGAGAAAATAGCATGCAAATGGAAGAATTTTAATGTGACTATGATGGTCACTTGTTTACTTAATTACTGCACAAAAACTATTAGTATCAACTGACTGCTTCTGTGCTGTGGGGGACTTCACTTAATTGCATTGCATTGCTAGAGATGAAAGATCTATTTCCTTGAATAGTCAGTGATCTAATTAGTACATTTCTAGTTCTATACCTTTTAGTCTTTCTGTGACCATGCTACGTGGTATCCAAAGGCAACAGCATTGATATAAATAGATGCTTAGCATACTCTGCAAGCCTTAATAGAAAGGCTTTTCAGAGCTGAAACGCCCCGGGAAATTTTAATGAATCAGGGCACAGGTTTCATATTCTGCCTCACCACTGAAATCTTCAAACCACTGTAAATGAAGTAAATTTATTGTATAACATCCCACTGAAAACAGTAAGGCAGGAAAAATCATACAAAGAATGGGAAAGAAATACATAATCAAGGAGCCAAAAAGGAAGATAAAATGGATTTCCAATATATTTGTGTACTAAAGCAGTGTTTCCCTAACAGTATGCTGTGGCACAGTGGTGTATCATCAGGTCTGAACTACACGTGAGAACAAAAAAAACCCTTCCCTTGTATTTTAATTAGTGTTGGACCTGGATTGCATTCTGTATTTTTGCTCTCCAGGACGAGACGCCTTTCAGATATCATGCATGCATCACATTCCATTCCCCAAAGAGAGATTAAGATAGTCTATCTGAGTCCTGCACAGAGGAGGTGGAGGCGGGGGAAAGAAGGGAAAGAAACGCTGCCTTTTGACTGGTCATCAGACACACTGCTTTGTCTTCTCCAGGAGCAGAACAACCAATCAAAGCTCAGTCTCCCTCTCTTCCCCCTCCCGTCCTGTAAGCAACCAGTCAGCTCCTCTCCCCACTCCCCTCCCTCCAGCAGCCACTGGCAGAAGGTGGGGGAGGGAGAGTCTCTGCAACCACCCCGCCTTCCCAGCCTGGAAGGGAAGCAGTGACTTTGCTGCAGCGCCCCCAAGGTTGGGTGGTGGGAAGAATGCCAGGAGAAGCAGAGGTGAAGTGGGGGGGGGAGCTGAATTGAGGGAAGTGAGACCTGGGCATGAGGTGAGGGAGCTAGGGGCAGAATTGGTGGATGGGGGCTGGGTGGGGATGGGGGCAGGACTGCTGGGAGTTAAGTGGGGATGGGGAAACTGGGGTACAACTGGTGGGGGATAGGTGGGGTGGGGCAGAACTGGTGGAGGGTGAGTACAGAGGATTGTTCTGGAGGTTGAAGAGCAGAATTCATTGCTGGGCAGGGGACAAGAAGACAGGGATGCGGATGGGGAGGTGGGGAATCTGCAGGAGGAAAGAAGGGTTGGGGGGGAGGCCACAGCGGTGGGGGGAGTGGTGGAGGTCTGGGAGGGAGAGGCAGGGGGCTGGGGGAGGCTGCAGGGGCTGGGAGGGTGGTAGGGAGTCTGTAGGGAGAAAGGGGGGAGGCTGCAGGGCGGGGGGAGTGGTGGGGAGGACATGGGGGAAGTGGCGGCTGGTGGGGGAGCTGAGAGTCCCCACTGAGGCTGGGGGTAAGGGGTAGGGGCAAAAGTCAAGGATGGGGCCCCACATGCTGTATGGGGGTGGCATCCTAGACTTTTGTCCTGGGCCACGGAATCCCTAAGACTGTTCCTGTGTGGATGTGAAAATTCCTGCAGCAAGGGCCAGAATCCTCATACCCAATACATTTGGGAGAATGGGCAGCAGTAAAATATTCTTTCTCTCTTTCTCCCCCCCCCCCCCCCCCACTCTATGGACATTGGCAAGGGCAGTTCGCCAATTACTTGCTTATCATCCCAAAATATTATTCTCAAGTACATGTCAGTTTCTCCAATGAGCGTGCATTTGATAGTTTCAATGGCTATGTCTACACTTACAAAAGCTAGTTCAAATTAGTTAATTCGAACTAACTAATTCGAACTAATTTTAGTTAGTTCGAATTAACTTAATTCAAACTAGCATGGCCCCAGTAGAATACTAGTTCGAACTAGCCATGTCCATGTAAGGCACTTGCTTAGTTTGAATTAGTCAGTTGCATGAAGGTCAATCTGCCGATTAGTTCGAGCTGAGCAGTTAGTTCAAACTAATATGGCCACATTGACTTAATTCGAACTAACTGTTTCGAATTAAGGGTTAGTTCAAACTAAGCAATCGAATTTATTAGTTCGAATTAAGGAAGCCCTTAATTCGAACTAATGAAAGCCTAGTGTGTCCAAGGCTAAAGTTAGTTCGAATTCAGCTTCCTTAATTTGAACTAACTGGCAAGTGTAGACATAGCCAATGTTAGTTTCTACTGTTGAAAATATTAATTCTGATATAAAAGATAGGTTACGATCTAACATGAGCTGCTGTGGTTGTTTTGATTTTAACCCTACTAGCCTTATTCTGGATTGGCTCATGAATATTCTTGAGACAAAATGAAGGGTGGCCTGTGATAGGTGCAATGTTATGCTATGCTCATATGAACTTGACATTATGGGAGTCATGTACTAGTCAGTATGTTTTCATATCTTACAAATCTCCAAAGCTACACTGGTGAGTTTCAAATTTATGATCCAAAAATGTACAAATATTTGAAGAGACAAGCTTTTGGCAGTTCCATATCTATTTGTAATGATGAAGTTGAATATGAAATTAAGAAAGGCGAGCCATCTTTCCCCCTTTTACAATGTTCTGTCTGCAGGGAGAAACACTCACCTGGTGCCAGGGTGTCAAGTAAGATAAAACAAATGCCTTACAAGCAAACATTCATCCCTTACCAAGAACAACATAATTTTTTAAGCATTTGAGGGATCAGACTGAAAAGCAAGTGCAACCAATGATAGACCTTGCAACTGTTTCTAACAGCTTTGGAAGCAAGCTATGTGATCGCTGAGCTTGTAACAAAGGCAAAAAAGCCACATGCAACCCAAGAGTCATTAATTTCACCAGCATGTAAAGAAATTGTGAGCGTAATATTAGGTGCACATGCAGTCAAGAAAATTGAGAAAGATCCCCTTGCAGATAACACAATAGGTCACCACATTGATGACATCTCAGATGATACTGAGAAGCTGCTCTAAGACAAATTAAAATCAAGAAGAAAATTTGCATTGCAACTTGATGAATCGACAGATATCAGGGGCCATGTACATCTCTTGGTAATGTAAGTGACATTAATGAAGCTAGTATCAAAGAACATTTTTTGTTTTACACAGAACTGCCAGGTCATATGACTGGAGAGGAACTATTCAGTGTGACAACAGTTCACCTTGAGGAAAGAGAACTTCACTGGAAAAATGGTATTAGTGTTTGGACCGATGGGGCAGCCTCCGTGACTGGCAAAGTGAAGGAGTTTATAAGCAAGTTCAGGGAACAAAACCCAGATGTGTTGGTGGCCTATAAGTTTCCTGCACCGTGAAGCTTTTGTTGCTAAAACACTGCCACAAAAGCGGTCTTAAGTGTTAGATGGAGCAGTAAAGATAGTGAACTTTGTAAAACTGCTGCTCTTAAAATCTTAATCTTAAAATTAAATTTTCTTCTTGCTGTGTAAAGAAATGGGAATGGTGCACCTGAGTTTACTTGTGGATACTGAAGGATGCTAGCTTTCCCATGGGTAAGTTCTCTCATGCTTGTATGAGCTGAGGGAGGAGATCAAAATGTTCCCAACTTTGGAAAAATCAGTGTACGCACACTTCATCAGTGATGTGGCATGGTACACAAAACTTGCCTACCTGGCTGGTATATTCTGCCACCTCAATGAACTGAACAGGAAAATGCATAGTAGAAACAAGCATCTTTTCAGCACAGATAAACTGCATGGCTTAGGTCTAAGTTAGCCCTCTGACATGAAAAAGTAGCAAAAGGAACAATAGAAATGTCCTCCTTGGCAAATGCAGCTGTTCCCACATGGCTGTCTTTTGGTCAACATCATTTCTGAGCATTTGTTTGGAAAGTCTAGAAGAAAAATTCTGTTAATATTTTCCTGCAATTAATATAGAAGATTTCAACTGGGTCTGAGATCCTTGGAATTCTTCTGCAATACAAAGTATTAATAACAGTATAATAACAGGAAAAGGTTAAGATTGGACCACATTTTGAAAATAAAGTCTGATTGTATGCTGTTGGACTCTTTCTGGTCGAGAAGTGTGAAATATCCTGTAATCTCTGACCATGCTATCTCCTGTCTGGTGCCCTTTTTAGTAACACACTGTGTGAGTTAAGTTTTTCAAGCCTGACTTAAATCAAGAACAGACAAAGAGAGTGTCTGAGATCGGTGGAGCAAGAGCTCAGAGTGGCACTGTCAACATTTCCTTCCAGGATTAAATGACTCTGTGCATCAACACAAGATGAGATGTCTCATTAAAAGCTTTTTTGTTATTTATTTTAAATTTTTTAATATAATTTATGATCCTTCATCACAGACTGTGAATCACAGCATGCAGCGCTGCTCTACCGATTGAATTTAGGGTAGCATTTTGAAGTTCCTTTACACGGCAGATAGTGCTAGGCTTGGATCTCTGACTGAGAGCTTAGCATTTGATGTTGCTCACTTCCAAAGCCATATAAAATAAGAAGTACTTCAAAGATGAAAAGGTAAAACCACAAATCTTGATACCTAATATCATTAGTTGAAGTTTCCTGATTGGTACAACTGTTCTATTATTTGTTGTTCATCACATAAGAAAACACTTTATTTATTTGGCATCTTGTTAGTGTGAATATGGGAATCAACTGAAAATACTTGCCACATGCCTTGTCTACACTAGAAGGAGTTGTTGATGCAAGTTACAGTGATGGTAAAAAAGCACTATAATCATAATGCTTGTGCGTGGCCACACAGCGCTCATTGGGTCACTGAAACACATCCACAGTTGGTACGTTAGTGTCAACAGAGGGCAGTGCATTGTGGGCAGCTATCCCATTGTTCCGCTCACCACGATTCCACTCACAACCATTTCTTTCTTGCTACCTTGGTGCCACATTTCCCTGCTCTTAATATATCAGAATTAGACTCCTGTATTCTACATGCAATTATGCCTTAAATCCATTGAGAGGCAAAGTTGTTAAAGAAGGGGATTTTGTTGTGAGTACATCACATCAGTGCATCATGATCTGTACTGGCTACCTTGTCTTCCAGGCAGCTTCCATGGTGTTGTTTTCTACTTATCTACGTAACAGGCCATTGACTGGAATTTGCTCCCATGCTTGGACTGGAATAGCTCAGAACTGTTGTCTTTAGGCATGCTGCACATCTCTTTTATTGTGTTTAGGAGGGGAGGATGGGCATGTGAGTGGAGGTTGTGGGGCCTGCTCTGATCTGTATTTTCTGCCTGTGCAAATGATGATAGGCTGTCTGGTTTATTGGATTGTTGTTACATATTTCTAAAAAGTGCCTGCAGCTGTGGCTAAGCACTGTTAAAGTTGTGCAAAACAAATAAATAAATTCCTGCTTAATGGCTGAGTGTATAAGGGCCTAATGGAGAACCAAGCAGAGTGAAGCTGAAGTAATCCTATGAATGGAAACTAGCAATCACGGCTTCAGTGAGTAAAGGGGTTGCTTGGGTAGGCAATAGACTAATATTGCAGCGTTAAGATTGTCTCAGTTTCACTGCTGCAGGGTGTATCACCAGGACACTTGGAACATTTCTGAAATAGCAAAGCAAGTCTTTTATAACCAGCCGGGAACAGCATGAATTTCTGAGGGCCTATATTTGAGAAGAATGACTTTATACTTCAGTATGGCACCCAATTATAAACTTCAAACATCCTGAAATTCATGTTAAGGCAAAATTTTCATTTGAAGGAAATTGCTATGAGAAACGGAAGGATGGCTATATGACAAAACGCACACTCAAATAAGACAAGGAGTGGCACAGTTCATACTTGAACACTGGTCTGAAGAAGACTCTCTCACTGAATATTTTTCAAATATCAATAAAATAAAATAAAATCACCAAAGGTATATTGTAAGACCTTTGAGATAGTCAAGTGGATGCCTGCATTTCAAATTGTATGTTATGAATCATTTGGTGCTCATTCCTTAACATGAGGTTTAAACAATTATTTAAAATATGGATTCTCTATTGTTTCTATAGGTAGTGAAACAGAAGAGGAGATTTTAGAAACAAAGATACGTGAAAAGTAGAGTAGAGTGAGTAAAAACCTTTTCACTCCAAAATAGAGTTTCAGAGTCAATGTAACTTTTCATGAAAAATAAATGATTGTTATATCAATATTTTAGAGGTATATGACGTTTTGAACAAAAAATTAAAATATTTAATTTTTTTTTTCATTTGAAGAGATGGGGGGAAATATCCCATATTTTTTACCTTTCTCCCAGTGTAAAAAGAATACAGTTTTAAAATTGAGAGAAAATGTCCTGTCCCCCCCCTCACATACTCCCTCTTTTTACTTTTTCCTCATTCCTCCTCCCCTTTACTGGAAAAGTCTGAAGAGGCTAAAAAGTAAGAGGAAAGGGGGGAAACCTGAAAATTCAAAATGACTTTTTTTTCTTTTTAAAAAGGTCCCTAATTAAATTTATTTTTAAGTTTGTGTTAAGAAAACAAAAAACAAAAATAATGAAAAATTCAAATAAAATATAAATTGTTCATTTTTAACTGGGCTTAGTTTACATTAAAGCAATTTAATTTTTCTTGTTCAAATGCTAACTAAAAAGGAGTTTGGGGCTTACAAATTTAAGTATTCATAATTTATTCCATTTACGTACAGAAGGGTCTATTATAATCATCTAGTCTGATCTACTGCCTAACACGGTACAGTTTCATCAGGTAATTCCTGTGTCAAGCCCATAATGTCTGATTGAACTGGAACGTTTATTTTACAAATACACCCAATTTTCATTTGAAGACTTTAAGTGACAGAGAATCTACTTCCAAAGGGGTAGCCATGTTAGTCTAGTTCAGCAAAACAAACAAAGAGTCCTGTGGCACTTTTAAAGACCAACAAATTTATTTATCGCATGAGCTTTTGTGGAAGAAAATCCCACTTTGTCAGATGCTCGAAGATAGGGAATGGGAGAATCTAGTGCAACCCTAGGTAAATTGTTCCAGTGGTTCCAAGGGCAATGGTTCCAAGTGTTCCAAACCTGACTGTTAAAACCTTGCACTTAATTTCTGGCTTGAATTTGTCTAGCTTCAGCTTCCAGCCACTGGATTTTGTCTGCTAGATTACAGCCCTCTATTATCAGAAATCTTCCTCCTCTGTAGGAGTTTGTAAACTGTGATCATGTCACTCCTAGACTCTCTGTTGAATAAACTAAATAGATTAAGCTTTTTTAAGTATAGGCAAATTTCACTGATAGGCAAATCTTCCAGATCTTGAATCTTTCTTGTAGTTCTTTTTCTGATTTTTTCCCATAATTTCAACAACTTTTTATAAAGTGTGGACACCAAACTGGATACAGTATTACAATGTTGGTCTCAATAATGCGTTATATAGAAGTAATACCATCTCCCTACTTCTACTCAACATTTCCATTTCTTATACATCCAATGATGTTTGCTGTCTTAGCTACAGCTCTCATGGAGAGTGCATAGTCATGTCTGTGTGATGTTCACAGTCACGAACTTAGTCATTTGAACATAGTCATAGTCATGTTCATGTCCATCATGACTCCTAACTCACTGCTTTCTAGAATACTGTCCACATTCTGTAAGAGTGACTTATATTCTTTGTTCCTAGATGTCTGATCTTTCATTTGGACATATTAAAATCAAATAAGACCACTTGATCAATCAATCCAGATCATTCTGTATAACTGATCAGTACCCCTCATTACTTACCACTCCACCATATTTTGTGTCATCTGTAAACTTTACCTGCAATGATTCACGTCATTGATAAAGATATTGAATAACATTGGTCTGAGAACAAATCTAGGCAAAACACCTCTGGAGACTCACTGAATGCTGATTTCTCTATGTACACTGTTTTTTTAGATTTATCAGCCAGTTTTTAATCCATTTAATATGGGCTACATTGATTTTGTACCATATTAATATTTTAATCAGAATTTTATTCACAAAAGTGGTATATTTTACATGGTGTCTGATACAGCTTGACATAGCAGGGTAACAGGTTTTCCAAAATCCATTTACAGACCCATACTACAGAGAAAATTAGAGCCAGACAAGGATTTGAAACTTACCCTCCACAGCAAAGTTCATGCATGCATACATAATCATTTTGTATAAACATGATAAGACAGAAGTAAAATTAAACTCTGCATCAGTTCAATAAATCTTATAGTCACCTATTTATGAGGAATGGTGCTCTGGGAAAGACCTATATGGTTCAGGAAGGAAAAGGTTTAAAACATTCTAGAGATTTCTGCTTCCTGTTTATCTGCATCTCCCCTATGAATTTCTTGGCCTCTTTGAGAGATTCAAAATCTCACTTACTGAGTCAAGATCTTCTCCTGATTACAAGCATCATGCTCTGCTGGGGCCTGACCCAGTATTCACTGCAGTAAATGAAAGGACTCCTGTTGACTTCAGCAGGCATTAGACTGGAGTCTTATCAGGAATCCAAGCAATCACAACTGAGCTACTCAGCTTGGATTTCAAATACCGTGTGTTGTGAATGAACTGTAACTGTGATGAATCCAGACCATGGGTAACAGTCAAAACAACTAAGTAATTTTGAATTATGAGTAAGCGGTAGTAAAATGTGATCTGCCTGTAGACATTCTGCAAGCAGAAAAAGAGACCAAGGCCAAGATTTTCAAGAGTGCCTAGAGATTTAAGACACCTCTATTTCTAGTCACCTACATTCAGACACCTCTGAAAATCTGGCCCTTTTAAAGTGTCTCAAATTAGGGACCCAAAATTACTGAAGTCTTTTGAAAATCTGAACCTAAATTCATTGAATGTGAGGAATCGGGTGCAACAAAGCCTGTGGAGCATAGCTGGCTTGACTACACTGCTGGAGTGGTTGGAAGAGACTGCAGACTCCCTCTAAAGCCCAGCAGCAGCAGTTCAGTGGCTACTCAAAGCATTTGCTGAAGACTCATAGCTCTTGTTCCTAGGATTGTTCTTGCCTTGCCTCACTCCAGATCCCGACTCTGGCCCTGATCCTGGGCTCTAACACTTGGCCTCTGCTCTGCTCAGACCCCAGTCACTGACACTGAGTCAATTGCTCATTGTGAATTATTTGCTCCCCTCTACTTGGTGTGAGTAAGAGTTCTGAATACAAAAAGTAGCCAACTTATATAGTGATGAATCATCTTGGATGACCACATTTAAACAAGAGGAAAGCCATATAGTGGTGACAAGTGTCATGCATATGCATGCATGTTAACCCTCAAAGTGGTAAATGGAAATTCTTAAGTAATCAATATGTAACCTATAGATCTGTCTACAATGGCCAGGAACAGAAGAGGACTCTGGGTCACAATGCTCTCTCTGGTTGCCTCTTACTCCAGGAGTAATCTGCTACAAATACAGCAGATTCAACACATGATGATCAATATGCCAGTAGCAGACATTTCTCCCTCTCTGTCGGTGGAGTGCATGGGAAGAGAAGCCAACATTCTGACCCTTCTGCCTCCTCCTTTAAGACATGCACCACTTCTGCACAAGGGATAGAGTAGACATTCCACTGCTCTATGTCCTTTCTACCCATACATTCTGACACTCAGTGTAGGAATCCTGCTCTGGAGAGTAACGAGACTCCTTAGCCTCTTGTCTGGGAATGTAGAAGAAGATATATTCTTGCTTTTTTTGGAGTTCTCTAGAAGTGACAAGTATCATGGAATATAATAAAATATGCTATGTGTTCTATATTAATAATAATAAAATCATTTATTCACCTTCTTTGTCGCATAGTCCTTCCCTGATCCTTCTGCTCGCTTCACGTCCACAGCAGCTGGAGCAGGATACAGTAATGTTGTTCCACCCAATGCCAATACCCTCCTCCTCTCCCCCGCTCTGACCACTTTATCCCCCTTTGAATTGGGGGATGGGAAGGAATTGGGGTCAGGAAGGAATTTTCCCCCAAGGCAGATTGGCAAAGGCTCTAGGGTGTTTTCACCTTCTTCTGTAACATGAGGCATGACTCAGTTGTTGGTGGATTCTCTGTACCTTAAAGTCTTTAAATCATGATTTGAGGACTTTAATAACTTAGACTATGTCTACACTTGTGAATTTAAGTTGACTTAGCATGTCTACACTTAAATTTTAAGTTGACTTTGGGGGGACCCTACAAAGTTGACCTAGAGCATCCACACTGGACGCCTAGGTCGACTTGTAGGGGCTAGGTGGACCTGGGACAGGTCCACGGTGGCAGGGGGGCACCCCTTGCCAAGTGCCAGTGGGCTCAGCCTTTGCCCCATTGTACCTGGGTACAATGGGGCAAAGGGGGACAGGGACACTGGCAGGGCATAGTGGCAGGGCATAGGGGCAGGGTGGGCTAGGCTCTGCCCTGCCCTGCCCTGTGGGGGGGTATGCCAGGCTCTCCGTATGCCACCCCCCCCGGCAGAGAGGGTAGTGGGGGAGTCCTAAGTCAATTTAGAGTCGACTTAGGGCTACTCCAGGTCTACACTGGCTTAAGTCGACTTTAGAAAGTCGACTTAAGCCAAAAGTCAACTTAAAAGCAGGTTTAGTAAAGTCGACTTAATTTTTCTTAAGTCGACTTAAGCAGCTTGCTTAAGTCGACTTAAGGAAAGTGAAGTGTAGATGCAGAGTAAATTAAGTCGACTTAAGCAAGCTTAAGTTGATTTAATTTACAAGTGTAGAAGCACCCCTAGTCACAGGTTAGAGGTTTATTACAGGAGTGGGTGGATGAGGTTCTGTGGCCTGCATTGTGCGGGAGAATAGATGATAATATTGGTGCCTTCTAACCTTCGAGTGTATGAATTCCTTCACTAACTTCACACTGCTCTTCATCCTACACTCGAGTTTCTGATCCTCATATCAAAGGTTCTGCACGTCCCTGGCCTTACCTCTGTTTCAGCTCTCATTTCCTCCTCTGTACCCTCATTCTACCCAAGCTCCAAGTCACACCTTTTGTGTTCTCCTGATCTTGCCTTCACATCTTCTCCATGGCACTTATGACTTTTCTGAGTAAATGTACTACAAAGGTTATTTCTTCAATGGCTTATTGCTAGCACTGAGGGATAGGCAGGAATTCAAACATATCTACACCTCTTTGAGATACAATCATTGACTCGTTGCCCTGTTTTGTTTTGTTTTGTTTTTTGTATCCCAACTACTTGACTGAAAGATTGGGTCAATGCTTGCCTAGGTGCAGGGGTGGGGAACAAGAAGCACACAAAGAGCCTACTCGCTCACCCTGCGCAAAGGCCTGTCTGCATTTCCTTGTCAAGCCCTGAGGATGTGCATTACCCCACAGGTGTGGGGCAAGGCAGAGCTGGCCTGGCATGCCACTGTGTGTATGCTTTACCCTCTGAAAGAGTGTAGCAGTCTGTACGCTCCGCCTGTGTATTGGTGAGGTCTCTCTTACATGACGCAGCTCTGCGCCGCTCCTAACACAGGGCTTGCTTATGTGGCAAACGAAAGCCCTTAGATCAGTGTTTCTCAACTCATGTTCCACAGACATAGTGAAGGTATTCCACAATAATCCCAACTGCTTCCTGTCAAGGGGAGGAAGGGCCGTCCTTAGGAGGGGTGAATGGGGCGATCACTCTGAACAGCAGGGTGGAGTGGAGCATGAAGCCCAGCCTCTGGGCCGGCCCTCCTCGCCCCCTGGGTGGAGCATCCAATCTAAGGGAGGGGCAGGTGTGCAGGGAGTGGGGGGGGCTGGGGGCCCCGCACAGGCCCATTGGTCATGGGCCCTGCCCCCTCTTAGGGACAGTCCTGAGGGAAGGGGGGACCAAGTGGGGAGAGGGGAAGGAATAATGTGGCAAGTCAATGTGTGCCTGGGAGATTTAAAATACCTTAGCTGCAGCAAAGCTTCCAGGCATTTGTCAGTATCCACCACTGCCTTGCTTCTTTGCTGCAGCTGGAACATTTTAAATTTCCTGCAGCTGTTACTGGCAGCATCGAACTCGCTTGGACATAACTTCCAGAGTAAGACTTTCTTTGATGACCCTTTCTCCAAGAAAATTTCCATTAAAACTTGATTAATATCATTTTCATTTTAAGTTGTGTGCATAATCATTATGTATCTATTTTTCAGAAGTAAACACATGTTCTATTTTTAAAATTGCATTTAATTCAGTTCCCTGAATCCTTATCACAGGAATGCATAGTATGCAAATATTATGAACATTACAGCCGATATATACAGGCTTTTTTGGGAAAGTTTTCATCAGTTGTTCCATGTAAAGGAATTAATACCTTTAGGTGTTACCTGGTCCACTAAAGGTTGAGAAACACTGCCTTAGATGGTAGACTCAATGGGGAAGGGACTGTGTCTCTCTCTGTGTTTTGTATGGTGCCAAGAATATCAAAGGATTTCTGTAAATCAAAATGATAAATAATAATCCGCTGGTGTTTCGCTGTGACTGCAGACGCACTCTGAATCTGCATGTGCCTTAATGTGATTTGACACATTAATGAGTCATGAGTGGTCTTATTTTCCTGCAGAGTGAAACAGATCTAGCAATAAAATGGAAGGTGACATATGGCAAACGCTGCTTCCACTCTGCTCGCAAGAAGCAAATTAATTTTACCATTAAAAATAAGGGCATCTTTAATGAAACTATCAAGATATGTAGATACCATAACTGAATAACCATATAGGGATTATATATATATTTATATGTTTCTGCCTACATAAATTCAGTAACAGTGATGCCTATCTTCTGGCATGGCCAAGAACTGTCAGGGTGCTGAGGCTCGAGGACAAAGGCTACTTTAAGCCATATGCATCCTTTGATGCTAAGACCATTCAGGCCTCTGTCATAAGTTAAAGCACCCTTGATGGAGGTTTTTGATGGGCCCTGAATGGCCCCAGAGTCAGGGCAATGAATGCATGTGGCTTAAAATAAACCTTCATCTCTACCTTCAGCCACTTGCTAGTTCTGGTCCTGCCACAGCTGATATCTGGTTGGCCATGACCGCAACAGGCCGATCCATGAACAGGCTTCCAGAATATTGGGGCACTCAGACTGGGGCCCCTTTTCTCAGCCAACCCTCTATGTAAAAACCAACTGGAACAGATCTGAATATAAAGGCCAGGTGTGAGCTTATGAGCCCCTCTGTGTCCTGTGGCAAAGGGCTCACTCTTCTAACACTACAACTGTTAACTCCACCTATCAATGTTGTCTTAATATTAATTCAAAAAGTATCCTATTAGGAATCAAGAGGAAATTGATGACCCTCTGGTCATTAACATTGTGTGATCTATGTATAGTTAAGGTATACAATGTGCTGAAAATATATGCCTAAAATAGTTCAAACCAGGGAATCTAAATAGAGCAGATCAACAGGTTTGTCCCTGCAAAGAAATGTGAATGAAACAGTTTGCTTGAGTTTGGCAAAAGTATATTTGCTTCTGAGGTAAACACCAGTTATCAGGATGAGAAGACAGCATGGCATCAACTTACTGGAGCACAAGCTGCAGGAAAGAAAATCTTTATCTGGGGAGACACTCCCAAAGAATGCATGTCAAAGGTTTACAGAACTATAAGAAAGGGAGGGAACCCCTTAGTAATCCATCACTTACAGGACAAAGTGATCAGAACTCTTTGAATCTGTGAAAGGTGCATTGTCCCAGGCAAGTGGGTGAAGGATGCTAAGAACTCACTCTAAGTGAGAAATAGTGGTAAGTAAGTAAGATTGTAATCAGTTAACTTTTAGACAAAAAATGTGTTTCATTTTTGTAAACAAGGATAATAGAAATAAAAATTGATTACAAATAAAGCAATCATTTAAAACTCTGTTCTTTATTAATAAATTTATTTTTGTTTTTACCATAAACTCTATGGTGCTATGTAGTAAAGGGTGGGTCCTCAGCTAAACAAATGGGCTGGTCTGCACTGTCTTTTTGGAGACAGCAGACTTGGTCATTTCTGAGAAAGTCCAGTGGTGGAGGTTGGATGCTGCAGAGGAGTGCCTCTGGTGAACTCAGGAAGTAGGGTTCATTGAATGTTACCTGTAAGGCAAAGGTTTAGACTGGCAGAGTCTTGAGGCATTTGCTGGTGAGGAGGACAGGCAGGTGTGGCAGGGAACTGACACAGAGTTTAAGCTCCATCAAAGCTCTCCCTCTCTGAGGCAGAGAGGTAACAGTGGCTTATAGTTCTGGGCTCCCTGAGAGAGTATCACACTAGGACTTTGGGAGGAGCCTCTAAGGTCCCATCTATCTTCCATTCACCAAGGCCCTACATTATCACCATTTCCCCATCAACAAAGGTAGGCTGTAGAGCACGACAAAAGTGCTTCCCAGAGAGCAGTGCAAGCATGTTCTCCCTTTTCAAGAGGGGCTGAACACATTTCTGCTGAATGTGTTTCTGCAGCTTACCCACCTCTGGATATGGAACCTGAATGCTCACTCTCCAGGCAAATTCTTTATATTTCTGCACCGCTTTTCTCCAAGGATCCCTAAGCACTCTACAAACCTGAAGCCTCACAACACTCCTGGGAGAGAGCTACTGTAACGCTCATTTCACTTTTTACAAATGAGGCACAGAGTGGTTAAATGACTTAACCTAGGTCACACAATGAGTGAGTCACAGAGCCAGGAAGACAATCCAGGAATCCTAGGGTGCGTCTACACTGGCGCCTTAGGTCGACTTAAGGATGCTTAAGTCGACCTACAGAACTCTGCGTCCACACTGGGTGCCCGTTAAGTTGACTTAAGCACTTCCTTAAGTCGACTTAATAACATCACCTCTGAAGGTCGACTTAAGGCTTGAGTCAGCCTTATTAAGTCGACTTAAAGCCAGTATAGACGGGTATGTCTACACTACAGGCTCTGTTAAGTCAACTTAACAAGGTCGACTTTAAGTCAACCTTGTTTAGTCAATTTAACAGCGTTGACTTAACAAGTGTAGATATAGGTGTCCTGGGTTACCTTGGGTCATTGGGGTTGCCATAGTGATAGATGGGTGGGTTGTTTTAGTGTTAGGAAAACCTGTTTGTCTGATTTGCCCTGCTGCTCAACAATAAAGGTTCAGCATGGAGTTGAAAGTTTGCTGCTTCATTATCAGATTATAATTCATTTACACACATATCTAACACCTAGTTCCCACTCACCTTGTTCTAACCACTAGACAACTCGGCATGTAGGCCTCACTGACTGTAAAATAATGTGATCTTCCTGCCTAGATTGTTCCTGGAGAAGGGAAGGTAAGAAAGGGGTGACAGACCTGGCCCTGTTTAAAGTGCTATCCCTATGTGCTCCCTTCTGGCACTAACTGGAGATTTCTTTAGACTCTTGTGTTATTCTGGCAGTATAAATGACACACACTGTAGTCAGATGTCTGGCAGGGACACGGAAGATCCAAAGAAGCAGAGATATAATTAAGGCAGTTTTTGTGTGTTAAATACAATAAAATCATTTTATGACCATTAGAATTTTTTTCCTTTCAGGAATAAAAAACATAACCAAATAATGTAGGGCATTGCTCTGAGCAAGTCAAGCCCTATATACATCAAGAAAGCCATAACTCCAAGGAAATGGGACCTACTGAAGCTTTCATTTATAGCCCAATAAAAGAGAGAAAGCACAGGGATCTTCCACATCCCTCCCTTTCTACCACATCCAGCAAAATCCTGTTTATGTTCCCTGTTCAGTCTATCTTCTTCCCTCTCTGGGCCATTAGCAAAACTCTGGATTATACCTCAATGAGCTGTTACCTTGACTACTTCAACCCCCTACTTGTTTGGGGACTGCTGCTCTACTGTAGGAAATGCTTGAGAACAAAGCAGACCAGTGGTAGCATGGGATGTATGCTGAAGGCTCACATTTTGCGCTCACAGAGGAACTCCACTGCCAAGGATTCCATGTTGAAAACAGAGATAAGTTTTACTTCCCAAGACTGATCCTTATTACTAAGGAGTAAAATAAAAGGGAAAAAAATACCCATCTCTTAAGGACAGGAAATTCAATAATTGATTTTGTGCTTTGATCTCAATCTGCATCTCCCTTCCCTTTGTTTAACAGGGACTCCAGTGTAAGTTAATTATAAATGGACAAAATAAGTAGCATTATGTATGTTTCTACAGTGCCATAAGAGTAAAGGCACATCAGCGTCATCAGGAGATTTAAGTAGCTGAGATAACACTCATAAACTTCTTTACTGGAACAACAGATTGTGCATAACCACACAGCAATGTTTTTCTTGGCAATCTTTTTGTAAGACAGGTGTGTTTGCTTTGCTCTTTAGAGATGGGGACTGTCATTCACTACACATTTGCACATCCTAGAGCACAATGGAGACTCCACTTGGTTGAGGCCTCCGGGCACTACCACAATGTGTATAGTAAACAACAATGAACTGATGATTGACTGTCTTTGTGCGGTCTATTACTGTGTAATGATAATTAAAGGTAATAAGAGAAGAACTCTGCCCTGAGCAGCCAACAATTGGATTTCTACAGAGATGACAGATATGAGTAAAGACGGAAATCACCAAGGAATTTTGAGTGTGGGAAGGGAGAGGGAGGTTAAAGAGTTACAAAGCAAATAGGAGAGGCAATAAAACTCATGGGAAATCTGGCACATTGGCTTAGTTGTCATTTATGTTGGTTTATTTCATTAATTTCTTGCGTAAAGATACTTTGTATGAGGAAGGAGGACGTGCTTGGATGATATTTTACTAACATAACTGGGAATGAGAGTGCCAGTAAGTAACATGATGGGAAAGGGACAGTCACTGAAGGAAAAAAAGTGAGGTTTGAAGAGGGAGGAAGCAAGGTTCTAGATGTGTTAGAGGAATAAGCTGTTCAGAGGACAATGAAGAGGAGTCAAGAGTGGGAAAAGGCAAACTGAGCAAGAAAGCAAGTTAAGTTAGCAAAGGGTGAATGAAGAGGAGTTAACAGAATCGAGCCCTGCAGAGGCACAGTTGGGAAGAACCTAGAAGTTTCTTCCACAAGGAGTTTGTGAATGATAAGGAAGGAGGCATAGGGAACCACTGAAGACTTGAGATAGAGGAGTTTGCATCTCTGAGAAAGAAGGTGACCTTTTCAGCAACATTTTGGAAAGACTGGGTGGGAGCAAGATGAATCAGGAGTCCAGAGAGAGTAGGGGGTTGAAGTAGTCAAGGTAACAGATCATTGAAGTATAAATCAGAGTTTTGCTAGTGGCCCAGAGAGGGAAGGAGATAGACTGAACAGGGAAAATAAACAGGATTTTGCTGGATGTGGTAGAAAGGGAGGGATGTGAAAGAGAAAAATGCTGCTTTAGACACTCAGACACAAATCTGAAAGCCCAGCATAGCTGAGTTATAATTCTGGCCCTGACAGTGACTCTTCCTCTCTCTCTGTCCTTATCTGTAAATAGGAATAACAACACTCACTTGCCTGCCTTGCAGGCATCTTTAGAAGATTAATGAGTTTCTGCCTACGAAATGCTTTGAAGATGAAAAGTGCTGTAGTTATGCCAAATAATAGTATCCTGAGTGTCTGCTGCTGAATCCTACATAGCAAAGTCTCACTGCTGACTATTAACACTTGTGAAAACAGTAAGTAATGGTGACACAGCTCTACTCTGCAAACTGCTGGTGGCAAATAGTCACAAAGGAGATTGGCCAAGCCATGGTGGATCTGAGACCTCCTCCTTAGTTTAAAAAATTGTTGCAGTGGAAAGGATGGTTAGAGAGAGGGGAGGACGGGGAGCAGCTGAAGGGACAGCAGGTCTTCTGAAGAAAGAGCAGGTATGGTCTTTTCAAGATAAGATCTTACCCTGAAAACAAGCAGCAACTCCACCACACACTCCAGCTAAACTCGCTCCCTAGGGATAAGTCTTCTTTGTGCCATTCACTGAGCCCCTTATTAGGGTCATGACATTATTACTCAATAGACATCTCTCTGCTGTACTGGTTAATGGTGGCTAGCCCATGCTTAGTGAGAACCCATTCCTTCTTCCAGATAGAAATCAGTATTAATGCAAAGTGAACTTCTCGTTCTTTGGGACTTGTCTACACAGAGAGAGAGTGCGTGGCAAGCGGGGGTGTAAATCCAGCCTATCGCACACTAGCTGGGTGTGTGGATCCTGCTACAGCACACTAACAATTCCATAATGCATTTTGACCTACAGCTGTTTGAAACTGCCACATGCTAACTCTCCATATAGACATACCTCATTAGAGTTGTTGTTAAGTAAGAGGGGTTTTCTTTTCAAACAAACAGAGAAACCATAATTATTGAAATGACTAATTAACCATTGGTAAGAGATTTGTATAAGCAGTAAGCAAAAGCACAATTATCATTGGTCTTATATTCAGGACTTTTCTGGCTTTTAGAAAAATGGGGTGTGATATATGTTAGTTATGTTAGTGTCTTTGAAAATTGAAGGGTTCTTCTCAAAGTTAATAGACAAGAATATTTTGATAAAATTTATTTCTTACTAAGATCTTTGGATTTGTCAGACTTCAGAGGATCTGCAGAGGAAATCAAGGCACCTAACAGAGGACATGCAGCCATTGCAGAATACCTTCCTCTCTGGAACCATCCTCCTCTCACTCTAACCATCCCTTCCACTGCAACAAATTTTTAAGCTAAGGAGGAGGTCTCAGATCCACCATGGCTTGGCCAATCTTCTTTGTGGCTATTTGCCACCAGCAGTTTGCACTGTAGAGCTGTGTCAGCATTACTTACTGTTTTCACAAGTGTTAATAGTCAGCAGTGAAAATAAATAAATAAATACATAAATAAATAAAATAAAAAGCAATATTTATATAAAGGAGTCTGGAATCAAATGTTTCAGGTTAATTTGCCTGTGAAAACTATGATTTTGAAAGCAGATAAGCATGAAGGAAAACCTCCACACTTAAAATATTTGATTGCTCATATTGTGTATCAGTCCACAACAGCTTAGAAAACATTTAAAATAACAGAGTATATATTGCAGGAGTGTCGTACAGTAGGTAATTATAGGAAGTATATGTAACAAGCTACAGATTAAAGAAAATTGTTATTTTCAAATTAGTGGAGGCAACAAACCAAAGCAACTTAACTAGCAGATAATTGAGCTGACATCTGAAATGCTGCCCATTAAGAAGAAGAAAGTGGGGATTAAAAGCAGAATTTGCAGTCATATCAACCAATTTAACTAGACATAAGAATAAATGTATGATAGTCGCTGCAAACATTGGCCCCAAACTTGAAAATATTTGCACAGGTGAGTAGTCCTATTGGCTGTAATGTCACTAACTCAGGTGTATGCATGTCAATAAGTGTTTGCAAAATCAGGACTAGATGATAAAAATCATCTGTTTGATCAAAAGTGGCACCCAAGTTTTCATTATCAGCAGAGTTTGTTTTTTTTTTATTTAAAATCTCATTTTGGTCCCAAACATGCAATCTTTTAAGAACAAGTTTAATTTTAAGCATGGAAATAGTCCCACTGATGTCAAGTTAAGCACACACATGAACAGTATTGCCAGAAAATATTTAGAAATCATGGATTGGGTCCCAAAACCCAGCATGAAAATCGTGAGTTGCTTTTTTTTTAATGGAGTTATTTTAATATATTCTGATGTCATAGCCTTTAGGGTTCAGGTTTTCAAGTGTTTCTCTGCTCCTTTGTAAGGTACCTATAAGTTTTCTGTTTAGTCCTTGGACTCTGTGAAGGCGGGGGGAGGCAATGTGAGTGACTGAAAGTGTGCTGTGATTGTCTAACTGTTTAATCCACTTGTAAACCCCGCCGCTGTCCACGGCTGGCCGCTGTGAGTTCTAGCCGCCCCAAGCCCACTGTGAGCTTCACGGCTGTGACCGGTGGTGTCTTGAATGCAAGAGGGACAAGCAGTGTAACTGTGCCTCAGCGGGCAGCGCGAGTTGTGTGAGCCTGAGTCTGCTTATTGTTTGGTGGTGAACGGAGAAATGGGGGCGGGCGAGATGAAGGTTGCCACTCCCCCCCCCCATGGGCACCCCAGGTTATTTTATGTATGTTCACTATGGACCTGTAACTTGTATCCTTTTACCCAAATGGAACCGGTATATGTGGGATGACCTGCAGCTACAATTTCCCTTAGAAGGCAGCTTTGACAAAGAAAAGATCTTATATTTAAGGGGAGCCTTGGAAGCTCTGAGGTCCAAAGTGCCCCAGAAGCACTGGCAATTGTATGTTTTGTGGTTTGACGAGTCATTCAAGAGGGACAGGGAATCTCTAATAAAGAGTTGGAAAGGAAATGTTTCTAAATTAAAGGATGATGTTGAAAAACTAAAGGGGGAGCCAGAGAAAGCTAACGACAGGAAAATACAGAGTCTGTATCCACAGCTGCTGGTAACGCAGACAGGGAAGCAGGTTGAGGAGGAGGAGGGGAGAGCTAGCCCAGACGTGCTGGATGCAGGGTGCCCTTTCCCACTCTCTCCACCGCCTCCGGTGCCTCATCTTATTGCCTCTGCACCTCCACTCGCTCAGCAACAGAGAGTACAACCACCAAGTGCTGCTGATACACAATCCTCAGCAGGGGCTGGAGCTGAGATTCAGAAAGAGGAGGAAGCTCCAGAGCAGTCAGACCAGATAGCAGGAGAAACAAGTGGCTTAGTTTGCCAAAGGCACACTGAAGTGCAACGCTTAGCTGATGGGTTGTCATCTTATTACCAGCCTAAACATTCTCTTCGGGGACAAAGGCAGGAAGTTAAGCAGGAAATTATACAGGCACCTTTACGGTTGGTGCTGGGGTATAATTGTATGGAGCTGGTCCATGTCCCGTGGAGCCCCACAGACCTTAAAAACCTGGTGGTTATGATCCCAACCACGCTGATATGAATCAGCTGCTTAGGCTGATTATGCCCTCAGCTTCGTCAGTGACTAGTCACCAGGGCTCAGAGGCTGGCAACTGTCCCCGCAGTAATTGCAGATATGAGAACGCACCGGCAGACCCTAGTGGATTCCATCTTGGAGGTATGCCCGAGAAAGATAGATTGGGCGAAGATCAGTGTGTAAATATGCAGACCTAAGTGTAATGGCTTTCAGTGTGTTTTAGTAATTGTATGCATGTTCTCAGGATGGGTAAAGGCCTATCTCTGCTGCAGAGCTGATGTAACAGCAGTAGTGAAATGCTTGTTAAGAAAATTTTTGCCAAGATTCAAAATACCTCTAGGATTAAATTCAGACAGGGGTCCCCATTTCACGGGAAAGGTCTTTGCTGAAGTATGCCAAGTCCTTAAGATCCAATAGCGCTTCCATTGCCCCTACTACCCACAGGCCTCAGAAAAAGTAGAAAGGACAAACGGGGTTTTAAAAGGAAGACCACCTAAAGTTTGTGCCTTTACTGAGTTAAAATGGGTCGACGCCCTACCCATCGTATTAATGTCCCTTCAGGCTACACCTAATCAGAAAACCGGTCTAACTCCACATAAAACACTAATGGGAAGACCTATGCCCCTGTCACACGGACTTAATAACGCCCCAAAAGCCTTGCAGTTTGCTCATGACGAGGCTGTTCAGTATTCTTTAGATTTGACTAAAAGTCTCCGCAGAATATCTTTGCAGCTGAAGGAGGCATTGCCGGTCCCCCCGAACCAGAAGTGTCATACCCTAGAACCTGGAGATTGGGTATATCTGAAGTGTTATCAGAGGAAAAATGCCCTGGAATCCCGATGAAAAGGGACCTTCCAAGTTCTTCTTACAGCCCATACTGCAGTCAAATTAGAAGGCAGTGCGACCTGGGTTCACGCGCTGCAGTGTAAGAAAACCACACCTCACTGAAGGAGGTGTCCAGTCAAGAAGAAGGACCGGCAACCGTGCGGCCGAAGTAACCAACCCGGCAAGGATCCCTAAAACGTCAAAAGATCCAAAACATTATAAATATAAAATTTTGAAGTAGTGAGACTCATAAAGTCTCAAATGGGGGGAGATTGTAGAAGAATGCAGCTAGCGAGCATTGATAAGGACTGTTGCTGTTTCTGCGCATTAGCCTTGAAGACTTGTTCTGTCTGGTCAGAACTAATTGCCTGTTTCTGTGTCTGTTATTTTGCCCTTGTTTCCCGAATAAGGAAGGATCATAGCTGTACCAATGAGAAGCTGTAGCTCTTTCCTGTCTAATGTATTCTGAGCATCTATAAAGGATACTGCCCGACATCACAGGGGCGGAGACGGTCTTTGCTCTCTCCCCGTGAGCGCTCTTGTATTCTGAATAAAGTAAAGCTTTATGATCACACTCAAGTTTATTGATTCTAAGTTTTTCTTCGACATAATGTTGTTTGCTATGATATTAAGCCATCCGAGGTCTCTGTACAGCAAACCCCAACCTTGTTTGATGTTTAATGTTTAAACATTGTTTAATGTTGGACAGATACTAAGTATGTTGATGATGTGTTGAAGAGGTCTGGCTTGGGGGTTGTAGGTGGTGGCAGTAAGCCACACCTCTTCAACACATCATCAAAGATCTACAGCCTATTTTACAAGATGATCCCTCACTCTCTCAAGCCTTAGGAGACAGACCTCTCCTTGCTTTCAGACAGTCCCTTAACCTTAAAAGGCTACTTACCAGCAACTACAGATCATACAACAGAAACACTAAAGCAGGAACATATCCCTGCAACAGACCATGCTGCCAGCTTTGCCCTCATATCTACACTGAAGACATCATCACAGGGCCTAATCAAGCCACCTACTCCATCAAGGGCTCGTTCACCTGCTCATCCACCAATGTGATTTATGCCATCATGTGCCGGAAATGCCCCTCTGCCTTATATATTGGACAGACAGGACAGTCTCTGCGCCAAAGAATAAATGGACACAAATCTGACATCAGAAATTGCAACACTACAAAACCAATAGGGGAACACTTCAATCTCCCTGCTCACTCCCTTGACGACTTGTTAATAGCTGTGTTGAAACAGATGAATAACAAATCACAGCTTCAAAGAGAAACTACAGAACTCGAACTTATATGCAAATTTGACTCAGTTGTCTTGGGGTTAAACAGGGACTATGGATTTTTCTCGCATTACAACAAGTGATTTGACCTCACCCTTCTCTATGTGCTGTTCCCCAGTGTTTAAATCCTACACCTATTTTGATTTGCTGTTACAGCCTGACCTGATGCTATGTCATACACTCCCCTGCATTTAATTTCCTCCCATTCTGTAAGTTTCCCATCTTCAAAGCGTCTGACGAAGTGGGATTTTCTCCCATAAAAGCTCATGCGATAAATAAATCTGTTAGTCTTTAAAAGTGCCACAGGACTCTGTTGTCCTTTTTAGATAGGCTTTTCTATGTGTGAGGGGAGCAGTAGCAGCATTTTCCTGCTGTGTCCCCTAAGCCTAGGCAGGGGTGTGCAGCTTGCTCTGTGTAAGGAAGTGGTGTGGCAAATGACCTGAAACCACATATTTTTTCAGAATTGTGCAATAACCCTTATAATCAATTCTTTGCAAAGTTTTAGGTACTTGTCATGCAATGAAGGAGACTCATTGAAATCAATGGGGTTCAGCAGGGTTGCAGAGGGTCACCTGGGTGTCTCTCATTGCAGGATCAAGGTCTTGGTTTTATACCTACATATAAAGTCACTCACCTTTGAAATGTAAAGGTTCAAAAAGGAACAAATGAAGGCTGTAGATAAGAGGTTTCTAAGTAGCTCTCAGGCAACACATCAAGTGCCCTCTAGAGGCCTTTCAGCACCTGATGCTTGGTGAGTCTTGTTTTACAACCATCCTCATGGCCTCCTTAAACATTAGCACGAAGACATTTAGGACTAATTTCAGGCCTAAAATTAAAGGTTTAGAAGGAGGGGTTGGTTTGGGTTTTTGCCTGTTACTTATTGTGTTTTTGTTGGGGTTTTTTGAAGGTGTAAGTTTTACAAACTCAAATGCTAATCCAAATCTTTTCATTAAATTACAATTAAATTCAGTGAAAGATGGTGGTTTGAATTTAACAACATTCCTGAGCAGTGCTTGGAACAACATGATAGGGCCTGTGAAGCAGAATGCATGACTTGACTCAAAACATAAAGATAATCTGACAGGTCTACATTAATCAGCAGATCTGACTAATATTGAAAAGAGTAAGCAAACTGCAGAGGTGGGGCGGGGGTTAACTTTTAGTATTCACTCACTTATAATAATCTAAAACTATGATTTGTAAGACAGAAAGGCAATGTATTTTAAAATTGAATTTTGAATCTGAAGTGTCCCCTTACTCACAAATGCTTTTGTAATAAACAGTATTAGTGTAGTAAGAAATAAGAATACTTATATAGTTCTTTTCTTCTTCAAAACATTTTACAAATACTACTCAATTAAAAACATTAATAGCTTACTGGCAAAGTACCAGATGAAGAATAGATCTGCCTTACTCCTTCTGTGCACTGTATAATTAACACTATCAAAAAGCCTTAATGTTGTCATTTTTCCACTGAGCATCTCTTGCTTTCCAGCTGAAGCACAGTTCTTCCAAGATGAAACAGGCATGGGGTTATTTAGTTTGGGATTTTGCCCTTCTGTCTCAAATGGCCTCTCCTAGTTGAGTTATATTCTCCCTTTTACCCCTAATTGTATGTTCTGACATCCACCTAGTTGCCCTTGTTTTTGTAATACTGATATTTTTTCATTTTACACACTTACCGCTCCTCCTTCCTTGCCTTTTGTGCCCCTTTTCCACCCTAACACATGTATTTCAGGGAAACTAGAGTGGAATGGCAGCATCTCATAAAACTGGAGTAAATGTTGGAAATGGGGGAACCAGACATAAAGGTAAAATACCCTGTCTCCAGTCAGCAGGTAATCTGAAAAGAAAATTGCAGAGGTGCACAGTAAAAGCTCACTCTCTGTAAGTCCCAAGAATTCTCATATAAATCCCTTGGCTAAAAAAATCTTTATTATCTCTGTATATTGTTAAGGTTATTCTTTTTATTCTAGTGCAGTACCCTGACATGAAGAAAGAGACTCAGCTCTGAGTATTAAACACATGAATCATCTAAAAGACATTCAGTAATCCATTACCATTTATTTATTTAGCACCCAAAAGTGCACTAGTTATATTACTGACAAAGAACATAGTCTCTGCCTCAGATGATTTCTGTAGTTTAAATAGAAAGATGATGGATTAAATAACGGGTAAATGGAGGCCAAATGTTGTCATGAGTTTGCTTTGGTGGTTCTCCGAGCTTGGTTTAGCTACATTTTTATTGTGTTAAAAATGACGTTTTGGCTTATTCAAGGATAGAAGGGGTACATTCACAGGAGAAAAGGAGCTGGGATTGTGTGGTCAGGAGGCAGGGGCTCCCCACTAGTGACCAGTGCCCAAGATAGCCGTTACTCCTAATGGGTGTAGTTCTGGGTATCAGATTCACTTGGGGGATACTAGTCGGGGGCAACGTAGGGGAATTCATACACACCTATTGCACTGGGATCCAACCCAGGGGCTCCACTTAAACTGCAGGATCTTGCATCAGCCTCAAGTCATCTTCCTTAGGTCACTTCCTATCTCCCTCTGCACTCAGCTAGCTACTACCTGTCTCTGTGGGATACTGCCTTCTGGGCTCCCTGTTCTGGTCCCAGTCCCTCAGGTGTGTAGTTCATCCATTTCCTGTCTTGGTATGAGTTCCAGCTATGCCCTGCAGTGGAGCACCCAGGCCGTATCCATCTTGCTGGCCTGCGTTGTCTGGCTGCCTTTTAAACCCTACCTTCAGCCCAAGCATGCTCAGCATAGATGGATGAGCGTGGCCTCCTGAGCCCAGTGTTGCTTCTCAACCCCTTTCTAACCAGTGAGGGGTTTGTACACCTTCTACACGTCTTCCACTCTAGTTCAGTGCTAGGACTTCATCCTGTGGCTCTTGCATGCCCCCCATCTCATGAGGGAAAAAAAATTCTATGTTCTTGTGGTCCTTACAAGACTGGTGAATCTGTACAGCTGCAACAAGAGGTACCACTATCTAATACTGGAGTTGGTATCTTTTACAGTATTCAACCACTGTAGTGGGGTGTGTTCAGTTACCTGCCAAAGGCATTCCTCCTCCCTAAGTGCTAGAGAAGGCAGTCTTTTCCCTGCACTCAGAAATCAAGGGGATCTGCCAGTCACTCTTAGTGAGATCTAAGATTGAAATATACTTGGCAACTCCCAGTCTATTGAGGAGCTCATTGACCAAGGCTTCAAGTAGACATCACATTTGAAAATGGCTTTCACCTTTCGAAAGTCAATACAAAAGTGGATCATTCCTTTGGACTTTGGCACCAACATGATGAGTCTCCGCGATTTCACTCCAGATTCCTTGACCATTCCAACCACCAACATCTCCTGTCAGACTGTCCTCCACATCTTTCACAGGAGGGGTTGGGGCCTCTCATGAACCTTCTTCCCTGCTTCACAGTCTATATGGTGCTGTGTTAGCTGGCTGGTAACACTGAAAAAAGACTATGGGGAAGGCTTCTGTCAGCTTTTGTAGCTGGTGTTGTTGCCCAGGCAGGAGTTCTCCAACCAATGGTACAAGTCCAGGATTGGGGTTGGGGATTCCAGCTCTGGTTCTGGTGGGGCTGGCATTATTAAGAGGCCCTTTTGTTCCCACCCAGTCTTTGTGAAGGTTGACGTGGTAGATTTGTGTTCCTTACTGCTCCGAGGCTGGAGTATCTTGTATGTAGATAATAGCCCCCACCTTCTTCATCACTTCAAACTTGCCACTGCACCATCAGTTTTGACTCCAACATTGGGAGGAGTAGCAGGACCCTAAGCCCAGACTTGAACTCTCTCACCCACACCCCTTTATTGTAGGTGTGTTTTTCTTCCTGCTGGGCTTTTAGCAGGTTCTCTGAGGTGAATTCCTGTAGCCGCTGCAAGGCAAATCACGTACTGAAATATGTTGGATTTCAGCAGTGTTACTCTTCCAGGTCTTTGGAGGAGACCCAACTTTACCAGGTTGATGTCCGTCCAGAAGTTTGAATGGGGAGAACCCTATTGAGGCTTATAGCACCTTGCAGATGAGGAATAGGAGGCACAGATTGGTTGAGAACTTGAAGGAGACCTTGAAGGAGATGCTGTGAAAATTCATAGCCAAGGACCCTCAGCATCGGGTCTCCCTTTGGAGTACTGATAAAGTCCATGTCTACTGTCAGCACATCTCTGTCTTGCAATTTGGGGGCCCTCTGTAACCTCATTGATAGCTACCATAAGGAGAGGTCTCTCTGGAGTCCTCATTGCTTCTTACTTGGGTCTGGTTCTCTGATTCTTGGGGTCTAGGTACTCCCCTTAGGGCTCTCCTTCTTTCCATCAACCCAAGCCATTAGGATCCCCTTGAAATCTTCTAAGTTTTTCCCCAGAATCATAGGGTATACTTTTTTCGAGTTTGACTTCTCTCATGGAATACAGGCATGTATTTCCATGAATACACTGGACGTAAATGGCATCCAAATCATCTCCTGCCTTGACTAGTTGTTAGCAGACCATTGTCTGACTACACCTTACACCAGGGCTGGATTAAGGAGGCATGGACCCTGGGCTGCCCACTTTTGAGGAGCCTCTGGCCTTCCACACCATGCCACCCCCCACCAGGGGCCTCAGCCCCCCCATGGGCCCCTCATGGTGGCCTGGGAATGGGGTGGGGCCCTGGGACCACATGCCATGGCTGGCTGTGATGCTCCTGCCCCCTAACTAGCTGGTCTGCCCCTGGGGTGGGGTCAGCTAGCATGTGGCTGCTGTGCTCCAGGGCTGGGGGGGAGTGGGGCTGGCTGGCGCATGAGGTAGCCTCACCCCTGGAGAGCAGTGGACATGTGCCCGCCTGCCCCACCTGCAGGGGAAGAGTAGCCAGCCTGGCGACAGGGCAGAAGCACCAGGAACTGTCATGGCTGCTGGTCCCAGACCCCATCCCTCTCCCCCAGTGCCAGTGCCCCAGCCCCGCCAGCACAGTGCCAGCATGACGGTCAATGCAAAGGCATTAGGGCCCAGAGTCCGGGCCCCCCCTTCAGGCCAGATCCCAGGGCTGCAGCCCTTATAGCTCCTACATTTATCCAGCCCTGTCCAACACTGTCATGACCACTCTGTTGAACCACACTGGGATGGTCAGTTTGGGGGCTTCTTTCTTCCTGAAAAGTCCTACCCACCATCCAACAGGCCTGTGCATAGCAACAATCTAGGAAGGAACAGTCATGTGGAAAATAGGTAGACCATCTATATGAAATGATGGGACTGAACACAGAGTTCCCTTTCCCCCTTCATGGCAGCAGGGATCAGGGGGCATTCTCCTTCAGGCTGGGTGAGGCCTTGAGGTGATCATCCATCAGAGCTTTGCCAGCAGTGGTGGTGCCTAGGCCATTGTTGGGTCACAGGTTTGGGTTGAAGACTAGAGTTCCCAAGCTGCATCATTTCCTGTAGCCTCTGCATCCCTCAAACATGGTATCTCTGGCCTAGGGTTCCTGGAGTGGGTGCCCATTCCCATAGTGCTTTCCTGGTCCAGGAAGCCTTTAGCAAGGCTGACCACCTCACCTAATGTCTTGGGCTGGCGTTTCAGGACCCATTCTCAATTGCCTGTTGGATGAACTGCTCAGCCACCCTATCTGCCTTTCCAGTGGCAGCCACTGCCAACCGTGTTCTTTGATGCACTGAACCACTGTCCAGGGTCAGAAGTATTGGCTGTGGTCTACAAGGTGATGCTGAAAGCATATAGCACAGCTCTTAGAGCTTAGTGTAGTCCTGTGCCTCTGTTGAGTTAAGGCCTCAATGAATGGTCTGGGCTAGTAGAGTAGCGCAATATTCTGGAGGCCATTGTGCCGCTGCCGTCAACCTCTCAAAAATAACCAGGAATGCCTCTGGGTCATCCCCTGGGGCCCATCTTCATAAGGGAAGGGCTGTCCCTGTAACCACTGCACTTCGGCCCTCTGCCCCCAGCCTGGTGTTGGTCCCCTGCAGTTGGAGGAGGGTGGCTACTTGTTAGATCAGACATTGTTGCTATTCTCGTTGTTGAGTGCCAACTCCCCCGTAAGCTGTTACTTCTGTTATTGCATGGGTTGCTGTTGCTGATGGGCGGCCATCTGCCAAAAGAACTGCTGGTACAAAGCCACCTGTTGTTGCTGATTGTCAGTCAGCACTTTAGCAGCTGGTCTATCTCCATAATGCAGGGGTCGGCAACCTCTGGCACACATGCCAAATCTGGCATGCGTGCCTATCTTGAGTGGCACGTGGTGCTGCTGCTGTTCCCCCTCGCTGGCCCCACCTCCCAGCAGCGTCTAGGGCCACATGAGCCGTATGCGCACCGTGGCCTCTAGCCCCTGCTGGCCCCTAGCCCCTGCTGGCTCCGCCCACAGGAGCCCCATGTGTGGGCTAGGGGGCAGCAGAGAGGAGTCCCTGGCCCTGTCTCCAGCACCTGCTGAGGGTGTGGTGGGCAGGGCTGGCATGGGGGCTAGCAAAGGTTGCCGACCCTGCCATAACGCTTCCTCTCTGGTTCCATTCTTTCCTCTTCCTCTTCGCTTTAGTGGTTTCTTTTCCCTTTTCCACACTCTCCTTGGTCTTCCCACAGATATGTCATGAGTCTCCACCAGTTGCAGTCAGCCGGCAGGGTCTCCTGATTAGTGGAAATTAGCCCTAATGAGTGTAGTTCAGGGCAGCAACCCCACCTAGTGGATAGAGTTTGGGAGTGGGTGTAGGGGAAGAAGGGACTACCCAGTCCACCAGGTTCCAACCAAGAGCCCTGAGAGACTGTTTTGGTTCTGCTTAACCTGCAGAACCTAGCATCAACTTCAAGTCAGTTTTCCTGGGTCATTTCCTATACAGTGCTGTTTACTGGGCTCCCTGCTCTGGTCCCAGTCTCTCAGATCTGTGGTTCCTCCATTCCCTAGCTTGCTGTGAGTTCCAGTCATTCCCAACCCTGGAGCTCCCCGAACATACCCCCAACTGAACTGTCTGGCTGCCTTTTAAACCCTACCTCCTGCCTGAACATGCTCAGCATGTGTGGAGGAGCATGGCCTCATGATCTTTCAGAACTTCTTCTTAATCTCTTCCTGTCCAGTGTGGGGTTTGTACATCCTGTCACAGAGGAGGAAAGGGAAAAGCCAAATGAGGTGCATGGAGAGAGAGAAGAGGATAAGAGCAGAAGGGGTGAGAAAAGCATGATTAGGGACAGAGAGGTCTGGCCACAGAGGGTATGTGGATTTTGGAGAAAGATAGAAAGAGGTCAAAGCTAAAGTGAACCTATTATTTAAACAGAGAAGTTTCAAAACTGTGGTTTACAGAAGACTTAGTAGTGGTTCCTGGAATGCTGGCTGGCTCTTCCTCACTTCCAACTGCATACAATAATTAATGATATATATTAAGTACTTTCCTAATATTACTTCAAATAAACCATTACTGTAGTTGTCACAGAAAGATTGTGAAAGAGAGGAGCCTTATCTCTATGAAGATGTGATTTGCCCTGTGAATAAAATAGAGAACTGCTAATTTAGTAAAGGAAATGAAAGTTGAGCTTTCAGGTTTTGAAGTTGAAAGGTGCAGATGACATTAGAAGGCTGGTGATGGTGCAGAGACCTCTTTCTAATGAGAGATGGTCAGAGCCAACGGGCACAACGTTTAGGCCTTTTATGAGCTGTTCCCAAAACTTGCTGCTAGCCCACACATGGAGGGGGGATCTTGGAGAAAAAAGGCCACTGGGCCCACTGCCATAGGTGGAGCTGATAGTCTACATTCATCCCCTGCTCCATGTTGCTGATTATAAACCCTGAATCCACACACTGTCCAGTGTGCTGTCCTCAAGTTCTCTCATCGCAGCCCAGCTTGCCAAATTGTTAATAGTTTCTTTTAATTCATGAATGTCAAGTTTGTCTGCGATGTTGTTCATGATAACTACTCTTGGGCCAACATTCAACATGCTCTAGACCTTGGAAATATATACTTAGCCTCTCCCCATTGCTTCATACTAACCTCAAAGGAAAACTGCCAAATGGCACTTTCAATGAAATCCGCCCCTGTGTTTATAAAATTGTCATCTCTTCATTTCACTGCTGTACCTGTATTATACAACTGCATAGCTTTTGCTATGGAGAAAGCCAGTTGGCATGACAATACCTGTCCTGCTGGAAAAACGCTGCACATGAAGTTTAAAAATAAGCAATTAATCATTGCATCTACTTGAAACTCCCCTAACAAGCATGCATTGTCTGAGCCAATTACACTATAAGATTTTTCTCTTTATCCCCAGGCACCTATGACTTCATTTAATCTGAATCTAATAAGATTCACAAGAATGTGAAAAGCAAGTCATTAATATTAAAACCAAGCATTGCAGCACCACCTATTGTAGGAATATCCTAGAAGGAGCAACGAATGGGCAAACGACATATTCTCTTTATCAAGATATATTTTATCTTCAAACTTTAACACCTTGCTGTTGAAACCTAACAGGTTGAATCTGGCAACAGATAAGACGCCTATCTAATTTTGCCATAAACAAACCCCTCCTACAAGTCCTCCATCTCACCCTTGCTTCTTAAATAGTTTTATAAGACAGAGTGCAGGAGCTACATCGTTAAAAAATTCAACTTCTGGGTGAAGTAAATAGCGTACAAATTCCTCAAAAGCCCTGACTAGAATCACTTTTATATGCTAAAGTAATATGTTTTAAAATAAACACATTCTATTTAATATTAAGCAGTTTCCCTTCTTGCACCATCACAAGTAATTCTTTTCTAATTGATTTCCAGCATTTATTGTACATCTGCAACCCATGCTATATATATATTTTAAATTCTTATTTGCTCCATTTTCAGATAGGGATGTGGGTGTTTAATCTTGAACCTGCAAGAAATTCCTCAGAGGGGGAACCCAGACCCTGCACAGATTTGCTTGCAGGGTTGGAGCCTTAGGCTATGTTTACACTGCAATGGAAGCCCAGGGTTAGTGGAACTCAAGTCAGCTGGCCCTAGGCTAGGGCGCCCAAGGTCTGAGTTTCTATACTTGTTAAATCTAGGTTAAGAATTTTCTAACCTAGGCTTGAACCAGGGCTCTGGGGTGTACTACTGCAACTCAGAGACTTGAATCAAACCAACCATACCCTAGAATAGCTAGCACCCACCAGAAACCTAGCTGCTTTAGCCTTTTGACTGTGGTGCCTTGGTGGAAAAACTTGAAAATCCACCCTGCAAGTTATAGAAAGTATGAACTGTCTTGGGTGGTTGCTTCCCAGGGCCAGATTAACCAGCCTTGGGCTGCCTCCCATCGCAGGGCCATCCCACCTGGACCCCCCCACCTCCCTAGCATGGCGGACTGTGGACAGGCCGTTGCTGGTGGGGGAAGCCTTGGGGCTGGGGCAGTAGGTAGGGGGACCCTCTGGTCCTGGTCCAGCTGGTCTGCCCTGGGAGAAGGGCCGAGGCTGGCTGGCATGTGGAGCAGCTGCCAGTGCGGCCCCCCCAGGCCCATGGGCCCTGGAGTGCCGCACCATGCACCAGCCGACCCCTCCTCCCGGGCAGAGTGAACAGGCGCTGGCCTGCCCTTCACTGGACCCCAGGGCAGAGCAGCTGGCCCAAGAGCAGAGTGGGAGCACAGAGCCTGGCCCCTGGCCACAGGACCCGCCCCCCCAGATTTCCCAGTGCTCCCCCAAACCCTGCTGGTGCTGAGCAGGATGTAGGGATGCCAGTTCAGGTAGGAACCTTAGGGGCTGGAGCCCAGGGCCCCCCTTTAGGCCACAGACCGGGGCTTCAGCCCCTATAGCCCTTGCATTAATCTGGCCCTGTTGCTTCCATTTGCAATAGAGTAGATTCAAGATTCTTGGGGCAGAGAGAACAAAGGAAGCTGGCCTGTGGTGTATGTTTTGGAGGATTACTAGAATCTGAGTTGAGTGGGGGCTGCAACTATACTACAAAGCAATAGAGCTTAAACCTTGGGTTAAGTCTTGACCTGGGCTCAGATCCTGCAGCCCCACAAGGTCTTAGGTACCGATGTCTGAGCTGGTTTAGCATCTTTTGTGTGTGAACAGAAGAGCAAGTGAGACTTGAGCCTGAACCCAGGCTTTCACTGTAGTGTAGGCATACCTTAAGGCACTTGCCTAATCTTGATTTTAACAGGAGGTGTGAATCTGAAGCCATATGCCTCCCTTTGAAAATGTAGCTCATTAGTGATTGATTGTATCCCCCCACATTCAGACCATTCGTGCTGATAGCTACCGTATTTTTCGGACCATAAGACGCACTTTTTTTTCCCCAAAAGTGGGGGGAAAATGAGAGTGCGTCTTATAGTCCGAATGCTGTCCAGCAAGCAGTGTTCCCGCCAGGGGGCGTTGCTGGATAGCAAAAAGATCCAGGGCTGTGGCCCTCCAGCCCACTCCCTGCTAGCCCCCACCCCCTGGCCAAGCCACTAGGCCGCTCCCCCAGTTCACAACCCCACACACACTCAAACAAACCCACACCCCTGCCGGACGGGGCAGGCTCGGCTGGGGTTGGCCCCCCTGTGACGCTGTCAGGATTTAAGGAACTATTTATGATATTATTTTGTATTAATATGTGACACTGTTAGGGTTTAAGGAACCATTTATGATATTATTTTGTATTAATATTTTATGATTGTTATAATCCATAGGAACTATGCCATGTTTGGTGTCAATAGAAAGGTAGTAATTTGTGGGGAATGATTATATAGTTTATGTGTAGGATTTGTATTCATATTAGAAGTTAGGAATATGATTGTTATATTTTAACTTGTGTAAGGCTGGGAAAATTCCCCAGACTGAATGTCTACCTGGCCATTGTCTCCTTAATGGCCCATTAAGGAAGCTCCCCAGTATAATGGGCCGAAGAAGAAAACCTGTTGAGCCACTAGGACTTAAACATGTCTCTGGAACTATTCCTCTGAGACTGAACAAAGGATTGAGGCCCACCCTGGTGCTGGGTGTTTACCAGAGGAAGAAGCCTGCAAACTCCAGAGGAACAAACCTGCAAACTGCTTTTCATGAACTTTAAATCATTTGTATGTATGTGATTCGCTTTGACCCTTTAACATCTCTCATATTTGCTTCTTTTCTTCTCTCTTTCTTTTTCTCTTCTTCGCCTTCCTTTCTCTTTCCTTCCTTTTCTCTTCTTTGCCTTCCTTTCTCTTCCCTTCCTCTTCTCTTCTATTTAGTTTACCGGTACTATTTGGTTCAGAATATTTTTTTCTTGCTTTCCTGCTCTAAAAACTGGGTGCGTCTTATGGTCAGGTGCGTCTTATGGTCCGAAAAATACGGTATTTGATTTTCCAGTTCATGAAAATACATCTCACAGTACTTGGGCCCAAACCAGAAAATAGAGAACACAAACGATAATCAATCACATACAGAGTAACACAATGTCAACTTAATAAAAAGAAAACAACTTTCTCCATCATAGTCTAAAACTCTGCTCCTCTTAGCCCAGACCATCAGATTAAAGCCAAGGTGAAGAGGCAACTTCCAGAGTTGCCTGAAAGACTTAACAGAGCAGGCTGTATTGCATAAATGGGAAAGGCAACTGTTTGTGAAGGGCCCTTATCTGAGAATCCCCTGCTACTAGTCTGCAGGTTTAACAATCTCCAGGGGGCATCTTAGCTCAAGAATTCATGCTCTTTCCCAGCTGTTGAGATAAGCTGAAGAGATAGGTGGGATTTCCAGAGAAGCACAAGACCCCTGGAGTTTCAGTGAAATTCATGCTCCTATATCACTGAGACACATTTGAAAAATTCACCCAAAGTCTATAAACACTTTATGCTGCACCACGGGAGTAGAAATGTGCTCTGCCATTGGCACCAGTTGGATCAGGATCAGCTCACAGGCTATGTCTACACTTGTAAAGTTAAGTCTACTCTGTTAAGTCAACTTAGAGCATCTACAGTAGAAACTTAAGTTGGCTGCCTGCGTCCACACTAGCACCGCCGCCCCTGGGCTCCATCCCCACAGGGTTGCCGGATCCCCGTGCCGCAGAGAAGCCCCAGCCATGAGGAACCCCCATAGCCATGGGGTTCCCCATGTGGCAGAGGAGCCCCAACCACAAGGAACCCTCACAGCCCCAGAGCTCCAGCCATGCAGGGCTGCCGGATCCCCGTGCAGCAGAGGAGCCCCAGCCACGGGGAAACCCCCACAGCTCTGGGACTCCAGCTGCACGGGGTTGCTGGCTCCCCATGCAGCAGAGGAGCCCCAACCGCGGGGAAGCCACTGGGGCTCCTCTGCCACGTGGGGAGCCCAGAACCCCACATGGCTGGAGCCCCGGGGCCCATCTTCCCCGAGCCAGGCTCCCTTCTCCCCATCCCATCCGCTAGCCTGGAGGCCAATTAGGTCGACCTAGGGCATTATGTCGACTTAGGGCATCCACACTGGCTTAAGTCGACTTAAGTCTTAAGTCAACCTTCAGAGGTCATGTTATTAAGTTGACTTAAGCTATTATTAAGTCGACTTAAGGAAGCGCTTAAGTCAACTTAATAAAAGCCTAGTGTGGATGCGGCTTTGTGTAGGTCGACTTAAGCGTCCTTAAGTCAACCTAAGTTGCCAGTGTAGACGCACCCTAAGAGAGCCAGGAACAAAAAAATCATTAAAACTGACCCACTGAGCCACGGTCAGAAAAAATCTGGAAGCCACTAAAGTCTCTGGTGCACCAGTGTAAGATGTGCCATATTTGGAGCTGTCAGGAAAGCAGATAGCTGTGTTCAGAAACAGCTGAAACCAATAAATGGTCTTCAAGTGCAGCCTCAGATAGAGTACATTGCAGTAATCCAGTCTGGGAAACAAAGAAAATCATTTACAACTTTCCTCTGATATTTGTCAAAAAAAGCAAATCATTTAAGTGACATGAAAAAAGGATCAGCCTTTCCTGTCCAACTTCTATTTCTACAAGCCCAGGGCCGGATTAAGACATGCTGAGGCCCTAAACTATGTCAAGATTCAGAGGCCCCATACCATAAAAAATAAAGAGAAAAAAGTGTTTTGCATTATAACAGAAAGGGTAATGAAAAATTAAATAATACATTTTTATATTTGCATATATACATAGGCAAAGATGCAACAAAAAACAACTAAATAAAACATACCTTTTGCAAAAAGCCTTATTTGCATTAATTTCAATTATGATAAATCTATTTAGTTATCTCTGACATATTTAGCGGCCTCTCATATTGACTATGTCTACACTTGTTAATTTCAGTTGACTTAGCATGTCCACACTCAAAATTTAAGTCGACTTAGGCCTTGTCTACACGATCACTGTATTGCGCCTTAAAACTCATAAAGGCGCGATAACAAGCACGGTGTACATACGTGCAAGGGTGATGTTGCGCGACAAGTGCCCTGTTGTAGTGCAATCCAACAACCACTCGGACGAGAGTTGTAACGGCTGTTGCGGATCATCTGTTGCGCGTTTGAGCTTGTGTGTATGCTTACCGCGCAATGATTGGCCTCCGGAAATGTCCCAGAGTGCCAATCAACGCCACTCTGTGACATCGGAGCTGTCAACTATGTCAATTTCACTGCTTTAGCTGAGCAGTGAAATTGACATATATGCCGCCACCCGAACCCCTGGACCGTGCTGGGTGGCCGGCTCCGATTGGAGCTGGCCCCCCAGCACAGCTCCCAGGCTCCGGGTGTCAGCAGAAGCTCCGGCACTAAAGCGCCGGGGCTTCTGCCGCCACCCAAACCCCCCTGGACTCTGCTGGGGGGCCGGCTCCGATTCGAGCCGGCCCCCAGCACAGCTCCCGGGCTCCGGGAGTCAGCTGAGGCCGCGGCGCTTTAAGCCCCGGCTCCAGCTGACTGCCGCCCCAGCTGGGGGATCAGGTGGCGGCAG
>ML685797.1:239384-250911 GCA_007922175.1 Pelusios castaneus
GGTGCCCACCATGCACTGCTCTTCTTTCGCAAAGGAGCATTCCAAGGGTGAATGCTCCTTTGCAAAACAAAGAGCACGTGTGTACACGGGAAAGCGCTATACTTATAGCGCTTTACTTGTCCCGCAATAACTTATTGCGGGACAAGTATTCTCATGTAGACAAGGCCTTAGAGGGGACCCTATAAAATCGACCTAGAGTATCCACACTGGACGCCTAGGTTGACTTCTAGGGGCTAGGTGGACCTGGGACAGATCCACGGTGGCAGGGGGGGCACCCCTTGCCAAGTGCCAGGTGGCTCAGCCTTTGCCCCATTGTACCTTGGTACAATGGGGCAAAGGGGGACAGGGACCCTGGCAGGGCATAGGAGCAGGGTGGGCAGGGCTCTGTCCTACCCTGTGGGGGGGGCCACGCCAGGCTGTGGCTGTGCCAGCCACCCTGGCAGGGAGGGCAGTGGGGAAGCCCTAAAGCCCCCTAAATCGACTTAAAGTCGACTTAGGGCTACTCCATATCCACACTGACTAAGTCGACTTTCTAAAGTCGACTTAGCCAGCAAAGTCGACTTAAATCAAGGTTTTATAAAGTCAACTCAATTTTTCCGCTGCTTAAGTCGACTTAAGGAAAGTGTAGTGTGGACGCAGATTAAATTAAGTCGATTTAAACAAGCTTAAATCGACTTAATTTGTAAGTGTAGATGCACCCAATGTGAGGCCCTCAGTCATGGCTTACTTGACTTGTGCCTAAATCTAGCACTGTCCAAGCCTGTTGAGCACTGTTCAAGAGAAGACCCTTGAGCATGTTCTTGTAAATGGAAACCTCATTCAGACCAGACCTGCACTGAAAACTTTGATTGACTTTGCTACATCACTCAAAGGTTTGAAAGACTCACTGCCCTCAGCTGCAGCAGTGAAACTGTCCCTCTGTAGCATAAGCATAGCTTGAGTCTACAGAAAAGCTAGAGCTGCAGCAATCAAGCATAGATAAAGCAGACCCAATCAGTTCATAGTCCAGTGATGACAAGGAGTCCAAGCACAGATATTACAGATCTAGTGAGTTCACGGTCCAGTGAGGATGCGAAATCCAAGCATGCATGGAGCAGACCAATATAATAGCCAGTGGTGATGATCATTAGCCAATTAAACAGTACATTCAAGGGAGGATTTGTAAGCAATGTGGGTGGAAAGTTATTTTATGCTTGTAGTTATTCTGTGTTACGGCAGATGTTTTTACTAGTACTGCTCAAAGCAAAGCTGTTTCAAAAACACCATTTGTAGAATGCAACAATATTCTAAAAAAAAAATTCAGAGCAAGCTTAGCATTTCAAACACACACTAAACCTATTTAAATATTAGGCAGAGAACCTAACAATAGTCCACAACTGTATTCTATCAAGTCAACCACCTGCTGGGATGAAATACAAATTTTATTTCCCAGGCATTAGGGTGACCTAATTATGTATTTATGCTACACAGTGCACGTTCGAGCCACCTTTTCATTCTTAGCACTCAGTGCTTTGCAAGTAGATTTGACATGCACTGTCATCACCTAACTCCACAGAGTAAATTCTCCTTTCATCTACACAAGTTAACACCACTGGTTTCAATGGAGTTATGCTTCATTTGTTTGGGAACCACAGCCCTAGCTCCTTATAGTGCACACAATCTGTGTCCTGGGGGCCAAAAGTGGCCTATGGGGGCTTACAAAGTGGCCCCTGGCTCCCCTCCTGCTGACTGCAGAAAGGAGCTGCTGCTTAAAGACTCAGGCAGACTGTGTTTCTGCAGGGCTAAAAGGCCGGTGCAGGCTCCTTGCTGCAGCCAAGAGGATGGGAGATCAGTGTTCCCTTCCCTTTTGTAGCATGGAGCACAGCAGAGCACTCCACCTAGGTCCACAGATACTTGGGTCCAGTGTTCCCTCTAAGCTGCGCGGGTGCGTGGCCGCGCAGCGGCCGTCACACCCCCCGCACAGCACTGAGGGAATCCCGCGCAGCCCGGCAGCCCCCGCTGCTCCCTCCAGACCCCCGGGGCTGTGGCTTTGCCCCGGCAGACCCGGCCTGCGCCCGGCCTCTGGGCTGGCCCTCCCCGCCCCCAGGGTGGGACAGGCAGGCTCTGGCTCGGCTCAGGTGCACGGGCCTGCCTGCCTGACCCACATGGCCGGGGCAGCGGGGTGGCTGCGGCCGCGGCGGGCTCCCGGGCTCCCACCCGCCAACCGCCTCGACTTCCCGGCCTGGGGCCGGGGCCGGGGCCGGGGCCGGGCTCATCCGACGGCCTCGGCCTCCCAGCACGGGGCCGGGATCAGCCTTCGGGGCTGGGGTCTGCTCCACCCCACCGGCGGCTTCCCAGGACCGCAGTAGGGTCCTCCCCCGCCAGTGGCCTTGGCTTCTCTCTTTCTTTCTCTTCCTTCTTTCTCTTCTTTGCTTTCCTTTTCCTTTCCTTCTTTCTCTTCTTTGCCTTCCTTCTTTTTTCTTTCTTCCTCTCTTTCTCTTCCTTCTTTTTCTTTTTTCCTTATTTGTCTTCCTTTTTCTTTCCTTCTTTTTTTCTTTCTCTTCTTTCCTTCCTCTTTCTTCTCTTCCTTCTTTTTTCTTTCTTTCTTTCCTCTTCCTTCCTTCCTTCCTTCCTTCCTTCCTTCCTTCCTTCCTTCCTTCCTGTTTCCTCTTCTTTCCTTCTTTCTCTCTTTCTTTGCTTCCTTCCTTTCTCTTCCTTCTCTTTTTTCTTTTTCTTTCCTTTCTCTTTCCTTCTTTCTCTTCTTTGCCTTCCTTCTTTTTTCTTTCTTCCTCTCTTTCTCTTCCTTCTTTCTCTTTTTTCCTTCTTTGTCTTCCTTTTTCTTTCCTTCTTTTTTCTTTCTTTCTCTTCTTTCCTTCCTCTTTCTTCTTTCTCTTCCTTCTTTCTTTCTCTTTTCTTCTTTCTCTTCCTTCTTTCCTCTTCTTTCCTTCTCTCTTTTTCCTTCCTTCCTTCCTTCCTTCCTTCCTTCCTTCCTTCCTTCCTTCCTTTTTTAAAAAAAACTTTTAAAAAATCAATTTTAAATAAAAACCTTTCTAAAAATTAAATTTCAATTCAAAATTCATTCAAATTCAATTAAACACAATTAATTAATTCTATTTACAATTACTTTAACTTCAATTAATGCCTATAATTTCTGTCATGTGAGTTTACACAAAAATTTTATTCAGAAAAAGTTTTGCACATGGCTTGAAAATTTTGCACACAAGCTGCCAAACCTTAGAGGGAACATTGCTCGGGTCCCTGCTGGAGCTGGAGGAAGGGGAGAACTTATCTTCTGTCCCTCTGGTTGCAGATGGGAGCTACTGCCTAGAGACCCAGGTGGAGTACACTGTGCTACAGGACACATGTGTTTTCCCTTTTGTCAGTGACTGGTGGCCCTTCAGGGTTGTAAAAATAGTACCCGTGGCCCTCAAGCCAAAAAGGTTGAGAACCACTGAGCAAGGGGAACACATTGGCAGAATGGGAGATCATCTGGTACATCCTAAAACAGAAACCAAAGTCCCTGCTAGCTAATTGAAGAATTAAATAAAACTTAAAATAGCTCTGGAGCTCTGCTGATATATATTATGATGCCTTGCTGGTCAGACCATTCACCATAACTGTTGGGTCCAATTCTTCTAAGGGACAGATTCTTATGCCCACATGAATCTCTTTGAAGGATCAAGGGCTCTGTAATGAAGAGAACTGGCTGAAAAAATAGTGAAAATTTAATTTTTAAGGCTTTGTTTGGCCAGCTCTAGTAAGGAAAGAAGACATTAAAATGTCAATGTCTCGTAGAGATTACAAATGACTATATTAACTGAATCATTTGAATATTCAGTGATTTTTTTGTTAAGAAACTAAGACTCAATCTACCCTGGTTGGACAACAGAATTTAAGAATAAGAGTATTTGGTTGTTAGACTGTTATCTCTTGGTTCTTGTTAGTTGCCATCTCTTGGAGAAGAATAGTGCTAATGAGATTTGCATTTTGCACTCCCGAATCATATCTTAATACCACTCACTTTGTTCTTTATCTCCTTTGTTATAATTGTCATTCCATTTGTAGCCCCTCCTGCCTACTGGCCCAGCATGAGGGTGTTCAAGATAGGGGAAGTCTGCCCTGGTGGCCTTTTACACAGATTAGGGAAACTCGGCCTGACGCTCCTCTGTGTGCTCTGCGTTGTGTTTGTGTGTGTTTACTCAGACCAGACCCACTCAGACCAATTCCCCAGGAACACAGTTTTATTCTGCGAGACATAACAGCAGCATTACACTCCTTTGGCCTCCTCCCTGCTTGTCTGCCACATGCTCCCAGCTTCAGTCCATGCAGACACTCCCTGCTGGGGAGGGTAGGAGATGCTTCCTGGCAGGAGCCAGGAAGTACTCCCAACATGCCGCAGTTTGTAGTCCAGAACTTGTAGTTCTCACTGTTGCTGCTGAAGCACTCTAGACCTTGGGCGACACAAGGATGTGCTGGAAAAACCAATAACTGCATCCTCTGAGACATTCCCTTTCCCTAGTTCTGAGAACTAATTTCTCCAGCGTTCTCACAGGAATTGCCAAAACAAAAGCCCAGTGCACTAATACTAGATTGATTTCATGGGGGCCGTAGTTTTGATAGTAAATAATAAAATAAATGAAGGTCCATAATACTTAGCACTTTAGCATCTGTTTTCAAACACTGTACAAACATTAACTAATAAATTAATTGCTGACTCTGATGCTCGTAGCTTGGGAAACACGTCTTAGTCTTCTGTAGTGCTCTCCATATTAATTTCCATATCTTCAAATGCAGCTTTATTTGCTACCACCTTTCGCTGGTTCTTAGCTTTCTTGATGTATGTCTCCTGCAAATCCCTAAATGTGTCTGCCATACTGTACTTCCAATTCTCTGTTTATTAACACATGTAAGGATGTAAGCAAGGTTAGGAATCTGAGAGCCTCTCTTGCTTAGCAGCTAAGTAGGAAGGGGGGCCACTGATTTACCTGTGCTTTGTATTTGCATGACACTCAGCATAATTTCACCCAGAGGCTGGGCATGATGGGAGTTGGTATGTGTGACTGGTTCAAATCCTCTAAATCTGGTGTTTTATCAGAAGGGGGAAAGGAAATATTGCTCTTTCATGATATGCCACCCTTTGATTGTATATCTGTTATTGACCAAGGAGCTGATGGAAAAGTCACCATCAGCAACAGAAAACTTGGAAAAGTGAGCAACCCTAGATTTCAGAATTGTAAAACCAGGTGGGGAGGGGTGTGAGTACTAGCTCTGCTGGAGCTGTGCCTTAAGTCAACACCTATTTCCCCACCCATTGTTAAAGAATAGACCCAAAGATTCCTTGTAGGGGATCCATTGTTAGTTTGTTTGAGCTGGAATCACCAGGGAAACAGAAACTTCCCAGCAAGCTGAAATCGCTGATGAGGAGCTGAAATCACTAGGGAAGCAGAAACTTCCCAGTGAGCTGAAATCACTAAGAGCGGACAGCAGGTGTGACCAGCGGGCGGTGCAGTGGAGCCAGCAGACAGCAGGTGTGACCAGCGGGCGGTGCGGCAGAGCCAGCGGACAGCAGGTGTGACCAGTGGGCGGTGCGGCGGAGCCAGCGGACAGCAGGCGGAGCCAGTGGACAGCAGGTGTGACCAGCGGGTGGTGCGGTGGAGCCAGCAGGCAGTGCGGTGGAGCCAGCGGACAGCAGGCGGAGCCAGTGGACAGCAGGTGTGACCAGAGGCCAGCGGCAGAGCTGGCGGACCCAGACAGCGTCTGCGGACAGCGGGTGTGAGTGGCCAGTGGGTGGTGTAAGCAGACCTTGAGGTGGCAGAGGGCAATTAGAGGGGAGGACTGAGGGCTGACTCCCCCTCCTCTCCTTAGTGATGGAATGAGTTCTGTCTATTGGGTTTTGTGGGAATCTTTGCACTGTATCCCCAACCAGTGCTGCGTTTTGATGTTGCCTTTATATAGTCTTTATTAAACCTTTTATGTGCTACACTTAGACTGGTGCTTGTGAGTGGGGAAGTATTGACCTTCTAGGGCGCCCAGGGGGTGATGTGTAATTTCCCAGAAGACTGGGTGGGGGCTCGAGCCAATTGTTGGTGTAACATTATTTGGGAACCCCTAGAAACAGAACCCGGTCCTTTGCTGCTGCCGTCACGGCCTGGCAAAGGGGTTACACACAAGTTCCCAATCTCTCCTAATATTGCTCTGGGCATCATATTTCACTTCCATAATACATAGAACTGAAGTTCAAAGAGATGATATAGCAATCAAGCCCTTTGGGTGCATCTACACTTAGAAATTAAGTCAATTTAAGGAGGGTTAAGTCGACTTAATTTACTCTGCGTCTACACTGGGCTTTCCTTAATTCGACTTAAGCTGTTCCTTAAATTGACTTAAGGAAAAGTTAGTTCAGATTAATAACACCTCATTTTAATTCAAACTAGTGCTTAAGTCGACTTTATTAAGTCTACTTAAGCCAGTGGAGATGCAGAGTAGTGCCTAGTTGGACCTTTTTAAGTCGACTTAAAATGTTAAGTCGACTTAATAAGGCCAAAAAGGGACCATGTCTATACTTGAAAAGTTAAGTCGACTTTTGTTAAGTCGACTTAATAAGGTCCACTTTAAGTCGAATTAAAGTCGACCTTATTAAGTCGACTTCATAAAGTTGACCTAACTTTTCAAGTGTAGACATAGCCTTTAAGCCTCTTCAGTCATCAGAGAAAGTGATCTTATTAAAGCTTTATTTGGGTGGTGAGAATTCAACACTGCAAGGATTGACAAAATACCATTTCTGACGCTCAAGGAGGTTGAATTTTTTTCAGTACCTTCATTCTCCCATTATGCTGTGCCCAAGGAATTAGGAACCTAAAAGAAAAAAGGAGCCACAAATGACAAACTGATACAACTGATTTTGTACCTTAACTGTTTTATTCTGACAAGAGGATACAATACAAAGAAAATCCTAAGCAAGTGATAAAAGCAAGTCCAACTGGTATCAAAAATAGCTAATTCTATTAGGATAAAAGAGTCTCATTCTTCATACTGATGTTGTAAAGAGGATCTTTGAGTCTTGTACATTTAAATATAATATACATTTCATCTAGTTTGGCAACTCTTAGCCAAGTTTTCAGCTCAGCCATGATGATGTCGCCACAAAACTGGAGACACAAATAGCTGGTCACAGTTTTTGCAACTGCAATTACTTACACCTGTAATTTGCAGCACAAAAAGAGAGGCCAGAGTGAAAAGGCCCATCACAGATAGCCTGTATTATAAGAAGAGAATAAATACAGGTTTAACCTTCTTCTCCCCTCCTCCAAAAACTCTGCTTCATCTAATACATGTGAAATGTTGAATCGCTTGGTCTTCTCCTATTTCCCCATCTACCCTGAACCTACTGTGAATACGGCTGTCTATCACTTCCTTTTTCAATAGCAGCATAGTGGCTGCCAAAATGTTTTTGTCAGCTGTCTCCTTCCCAATGGTGTTCTGTGTCTGGGTCCAAACTTTCTAGGTTTTCCAGAGATCAGAAGACAAACATTATACAACTCTGCAATGAAAGGCAAAAATTGGCATCAGAGTGAAGAGTGGCATTAAGCCAAAGGGCGCAACCTCCAGTGAGCTCTCACTGTGTGAATGTAAAGGCTCTTCCGAGGAACTGGAGAAACTACAAAGCAACAGCAGAGGCAAGAAAAGGGTGTTAAGAAGGTGATTGTTGTGTGGGGGCATTCAAAGTTGCTAACACTATAAAAATGTTGGCAGGGACAACTTTCCATATGAGCCAGAGGTCTGGGCAGGGGTGCCAGGCCCTCTACTCTCAGAGGGTTTGCATGTAAATTTTGGAGTATTTTAGGCTAATTTGAATATGAAGACCCTCATTCAGGGCCTCAGTCACTGTGGGATCTACATAAAGGCTTATTCACACCTATGGAGATGGCATACTCTTCCATTCCCCACCTCCCCTCGCAACCCTGTGCCCTATAGTAGGCTGTCTCTCCTTTTAGAGGTCTTCTTGTGAGAAGGCCCATTCGGGCACATTGGCTGCGTCTACACTTGTAAATTAAGTCAACTTAAGCTTGCTTAAGTCGTCTTAATTTACCCTGCGTCTACACGACAGTTAAGACGACTTTATTAAACCTAGAATTACTTCGACTTAAGGCTTAATTCGACTTTTTAAAGTTAATTAAGCCAGTGTAGACGTGAGGTAGCCCTAAGTTGATTTAGGGCTACCCCAGGACTATACCAATGCCCTCCCTGCTGGGGGGGGGCACAGGGGGAGACTGGCATGCCCCCCAAAGGGCAGGGCAGAGCCCTGTGTGACGCTGTCCGGATTTAGGGAACCATTTATGATATTATTTTCTATTCATATCTCATAAATGCTATAATCCATAGGAACTATGTCATGTTTGTTATCAATAGAAAAGTAATAATTTTCTGGGAATTATTATATAGTTTATGTATTGGAATTGTATTTGTATTAGAAGTTAGGAATATGATTGTTATATCTACACTTTAACTTGTGTGATTCTGGGGAAACTCCACAGACAGGATGTCTACAACCATTGTCTCCTTAATGGCTAATCAGGTTTCTCACTGGGCCCATTGTACCTGGGAGCTTCTTAACATTAAGGAGACAATGGTTGTAGACATCCTGTCTGCGGAGTTTCCCCAGAATCACACAAGTTAAAGTATAGATATAACAACCATATTCCTAATTTCTAATACAAATACAATTTCTATACATAAACTATATAATCATTCCTAGCAAATTACTACCTTTCTACTGATACCAAACATGACATAGTTCCTATGGATTATAGCATTTATGAGATATTAATAGAAAATAATAACATAAATGGTTCCCTAAATCCGGACAGTGTCACACCCGGCCCATCCTGCCCCTATACTCTGCCAGGGTCTCTGTCCCCCTTTGCCCCATTGTACACAAGGGGTGCCCCCCTGCCACCGTGGACCTGCCCAAGGTCCCCCTAGTCCCTAGAAGTCGACCTAGGCATCCAGTGTGGATGCTATAGGTCGACTTTGTAAGTTTCCCCCAAAGTTGACTTTAATTTTAAGTGTAGACATGCCAAGTCGACTTAGCTAAAGTCAACTTAAAATTACAAGTGTAGACATAGCCATTGAGAGGGAGGATGGCATTCCATCCCTCTCCTCAGAGACGTTTGTAGGGTTTCTCCCCTTCTTAGGGGATTTTGTATTATGGGACATGGGGCTTCATTTTTCCTCTCTTTCTCAGGTGATCACAGAGTTTCTATTCAGGGTCTCCACTTTCTCTTAAGATCCCCATTTCTTCTGCTATTGAAACCCTGCATTCTGTCACTCAACTCGGTGTATGCATGTCTTGTTTTGAAATCTTTTTTGGTTTATCTCTCTATTCCCCTTTCTATACATCCCTTCTGTTCTGTCCCTTCTGTCTTTTCCAGTTTGTCTCCCTATCTATCTTCTGATTATTGGCTGGGTCTCAGGGTCTCCAGGACTTGGCTTACAAGCCTATAGCACCTGCAGCCAAACCAGGACAGTTTGCCAATACAGTACATTTTCACCTACATGCTAATGAAGTAGCTATGTTTTGCTAGCGAGGGGGGGGGGGGCAAATGAACCTACTCAGGCTATGGCAAGACAGGAAAACAAATACCAAGATCTTTACAACTGAAATAATAATGTATTTGTCTTCGAAATTGGATGCAAAGGCACAGAAGGCATAAAAGGACAACCTCTGCCCCAGGAGATTTACATTAGAATAGAGACCATTCTCTGCACCTGTGTGGTTTGAAGGATTAGTAGTTGAACTCAGAATTCTAACTCATCTGGTTCTCAAAGGGAGCTGGGATACAGGGTAGAAGGAACTTTCTGGTAGGAAGTTGTTCCATACTTAAGCACATGGAATCTGTTGTCTTTCTGCTCACACAGCAAGGAGTAAAGGAGAATGAGTTCTTTCTCACTCCTCTGCATGGCCAGAGAGGACCTGTTCTGATAATGCTTTCAAGTACACACTGAAGGAGAAGTTCTGTGCCCAGCACACCTCCATGAAAGCAAATGGGTATACAGCAGGCAGATTTGTGGCTTTACCTCTACCCCTAGTGAAAAGGGGCAGTTTCCTTCACCCCCAAAAGGGTAGATAATGAGTTACTCTGTCCCAGTGCAAGGGAATAGCCCTGGAAAGAATGCTGTTGCTTTAATTTGAGGCAACACAGCTGTGCACTGCCCCATACTTTTGTCTGAGCCTAACAGCAGTTTAGATGTGATTATGAGTTGAAATGAGAAACAGTAAGAAGAAGATGGAGTGAGGAAAGACAATAGCTATCACAATGGTATTCTGTGGACACTCATTTAAGCATATACACATCTTGTCAGTGACTTCGTATGCACACGGAGCCACCACTGAAAAGGAATACTGTGAAGAGTTAATGTGAGCTCATGGAAGTGTTACCAGTGGTGAGGAATTGTAGGTGTAACCTTCGGGTGGGCTGAATTCATTTAGTTGCCCTTCTCCAGTGCCCCACAGAAATCAATCCCAACCCCTATGGGGAAAGCAGCTGGAGACCCAGGATCCAGTCTGTACAGGACTCACAGCGAAGCTTGCTCAGAGCTACACTCACACATTAAAATACTACTAAAAACAAACATAGCAATGAACTTTATTAACTACTAACTAAATGAACCTTATCCTAAGAAAACAAACTACAATTAACCAAGAACAATCCCTTGCATGAAAGATACCCAAGAGTCCCAAAGTTTGTGTGGAGTTCACCCAACTCTCAGCTACAGTCTCTGTTCCAGTGTGGAACATTGAGTGGCAAGAAATAGCTGTCCTCTTCTTCCTTTGCTGGAATCCTCTGTAGCATTCCATGCAGGCTCTCTCTTCTCCTCTGCAACCAGCCCTCAGTCCCATATGCATGTCTGCAAGGTCTGTTGCAAATGACTCCTTTACATGGAGAAAACATCTTGTTCACTCCTGGCTCAGCTCCTCTCCAGAACACTGAGCACATGGCCTCCCCTCAAGGCAGCTCCTGCCTGCTGTCTGCTCAGGCTGCTGCTCTCCAGTCATCTGACTGACAACATCACATCATACCAGCAGGGTACACTGTGGAGCATGCTCAAATTGCTACCACTCCCTGCTTCTGGAAGTTTCCAGTTGTGGGTCGCTAATCTGCCCAACAACAGTAAGCCACCCTCAGCAGGTCTCTCAGAGATAGCCTTTTCAGGCATATGGGTTACATAGGCACAGCTCATAAAACATACCACAGTCTTGCTGAGAAGTATTCAATGTAGTTATGTCCTCTTCATGGTAGAGCAAAAAGAACTGCCTGGATTATCTCTTGATTTGCAGCTGTTCTAGCAATTCATTTGGGTTTGCTGGTGTGACACGTTAATCTCACAGTTGTTTTTCAAGGACTGGAAGAGTAACGTAGAAGGAGTTCTGACCTATCCCCAAATACAGGGTAATGGTCAGGTCTTTGAAGGCTCAGTACATTAACCCTTCCTCTTTGCTATCTATCTATCTATCTATCTATCTATCTATCTATCTATCTATCTATCT